>JAGDYQ010000316.1:69033-220652 GCA_021962125.1 Bulinus truncatus | reverse complement strand
TTGCGCTTTTGTATCTATAGTGTCTTTGGTTACATATTTAGACTCGCAAGAAATTAAATTTTTTATGCATTTTTTATCTTTGGTTTTTGTGTTCTGTTTTCCGGAAATCTTTCACGCTGAAAGTGAGCGTGCGTTGTCTCAGTCACAGTTTATTGTAGATGCTTTTGATTTCAGGTATCTTCAAACCAAAGCGAAACTTTCCGCTGCGCTATTTCTCACGTGAGATTTTTCTAAGCGCGAATAACCCTCGCTACACCTAGGCGAAGCGAAAGTCGGCGTCAGCCGACCGGATATAATGATTTTTGTAATTTCGTTTTTTTTTTGTTTGAAGACGTCGGCAGACATTTTCTTATTATTATACATTTTCTACAGTTATTGTATTTTACAAGTAAAAAGTAAAAAAAAAAAAAAACGCTTTTTGGTATAGTCTGATATAATTCATGTTTCTATATATAAATGTAAGTCTTATTTGTTATTTTAAGACATGTATATCAATTTAAACCTTGATTTTCACTTGTGCCGATGTTTCTAGGCAACCATTTTGGATTGTCTACACTCGCGAAACGCGGAAAAACTCTGCAAGAAGCGATGCCGCGAAATTTTTCTGCACCGCCGCGGAAATTCTCCGCGGTTTGAGCATCTACATATAAATACATTGCCCCGAAAGAGGGGCAAATTTCGCGAGCTACTTAGATACGCGGAATTCGCTTTGGTTTGAGGATACCTTTATTTTTTTTTCGGTGTTTGCGGTGTAACTGTGGTTGATGAAACAGCTTTGTTGTGTTTAGATTAACTTTTCAAAATAGCGGACGATTCGATTTCTGACGAAAATGTGTGTATTTCTGCGGTAGTAGCATTATCATCAACAATAATTCAAGATATTCAATTTGATGAATTGGCAAAGACTTTTTTTTCAAAAATGAGGGTGAAATGCAATTATTTCAAAATGTGAGGTCCGAATTTTTAGAAAATAAAAAAAATCTACGTTCATTTCATTCATTAAGTGCTAAATTTAACGAAGACAATTTTTCATTACACTAATGAATGACTAGATTGTCTTACGTGTTTTTTATAACATTAATGGTAATCCCTTATTTTAGAGGCAGAAAAGATTTTGATAATATTATGGATACTTTACCTTAATAAACATTCCCAAATCATAGTATTAATGATTTCACATCAATATTATCCATTTTAGACAAAATAGTTTGTTCATTTTTATTACTTTATCGCAAAAAGTTTGCAACTTACCCACTTTTCTTTACTATTTTCTTTCGTTCCGTATATTTTCTGTTTAACAATTTAAAAAAAATACGACCGAATTCCAGTGATGTTGAGGCCAATTCAGCATTTCACAATGAAGAAACTAATGGGGCATACTTAACAAAGGATTATATAGTAAAAAACGGTACCCATACAAACGCTGATGCCCAGCCATCATGGGCATGACAAAGAGTATTTAAACCAAACTTATGTTATAGGGATAGCTACCCTTGGGGCCCCTAGGGCCCTTCATCTTGTATTGCTACGTATAAGGTGTAGGATGGGGCCCTGAAAATGACATACTTATTAATGAAGCTTATATAGTAAAAAACGGTACCCTTACAAACATTGATAACAGAAGCCTCTCCCGTTTGATAAGAAAAACAGTTTCGAATAGGGATGTTGACAATGAATGGCAAGTAATTACAAATAATTATATGGAGATATAAAACCGCTTTAATATTTCTAGATTTGAATCAAATAGTCGCATTAAAATTAAAAAAAAATATAGCGAAAGTTCTAAACAAAGAAAAAAAACATCGATATATGATCACAACATGTACA
Source organism: Bulinus truncatus (assembly GCA_021962125.1). Lineage (NCBI taxonomy): Eukaryota > Metazoa > Mollusca > Gastropoda > Planorbidae > Bulinus > Bulinus truncatus. The sequence goes on along the minus strand of JAGDYQ010000316.1, from coordinate 218,825 downwards.
TGAGTTTGGGCCGCATAAAATACTCTGGCAGGCCGCATGCGGCCCGTGGGCTGTAGTTTGGCCACCCCTGCAGTATTGTATGGAAATATTTGAAATATGAAAAACAGGAACAAAAATCGTACTGTAAACTAGTTCTTAGTAATGGTAAAGCGTGTGCCATGTCCGTTGCCATCAAAAACCCAACGAATCTCAGAAATCATTTGAAGAGTCATCATCATGCAGAGTATCAGGAGATTAAAGCAAGAGAAGCGGAAGAAGTTGAAGCAATGAAGCAACAAAGTGAAGCATGTAAAAACTAGCATTGTGTTCATTGAATTGAATGATTATGTTTCAAATGCATTAAAGGTATAAATCATGGCCAGTAAAACAACATGAATATTTTTTTTTATATATTAGAATCCAGCTTCAGGTGGTAATGACTCGAATGTAAAGAAACAACAAACTTTGCCAGCAGTTGTCAACAGTTGTAAAAATACTAAGAATATCTGGAGTAAAGAATCACAACATCGTAATGACAGGATAAATTCTGTTGCAAACTGGATAGAACAGGTTTACCAGTCACTTCTGTTGACGAGTGACGACCCTAGCTTTCGCAAAATGACCAATTTTTTAGATCCAAAATTCAAACTACCAGGTAAGCCTAATGTAATAATACATTTAAAGATAATTTAAAAATATTTTCTAATAAATCTTAATTTGTCAGCTGATAGCAGCAGATTACAGACACTATATATAATAAATAAGTGACTTACAATTACAATTACAATTACAAGTTAATACATGTGATTGTCGAACTTCATTTTAGTTGTGAAAAATTAGCTGATAGCGATTCAAAGTAGTATTTTTCTACCCAAAATATATGCAGGATCTAAATCACTTCAACGAATGATAACTGAGCTGTGGCATGATGGAATTGTTAAACTCAAGGAACTGATTTCTGCTTCTCGTAAAGTCATAATCTGTCTCGATGGATGGTCCAAAACAAACTTGTCTGCATCTTTCTTGGGTGTTTCTGATGGTTTTTTTGATTCTGTGAAGTTGGTGGTTCGACACGCAATGCTACAACTTGTCCAGCTGCAGCATCCACACACAGGAGAAATGTTGGCAGAAGCTCTACATCAGTGCTTGTTGGACTGGAACATTACATCTAAACAAGTGTTGATGATTGTCACTGACAGTGGAGCAAAACATGACCAAAGCCATCAGATTGCTAAATGAAAGAGAAATGGCTGACCAAGAATGTGATAATAATGACACCAGTACAGAGGCAGAATATCTTTCGAATTCAGATAATGATGCCAATTATGCTGAAGGAAGTGACACTGATAATGAAGTAGAAGTCAACATTGATCAAGTACCAGCAGTCATAGTTTACTTAATTGAATTAGAAGAGTTAGACAAATCTAGTCATATGCCTTATCCTAGAATGGCGTGTCTAGCTCACTCTCTTTAGCTTGTGGTGAAAAAAGCATTCAGCCATTATGACAGCCTCCTTATTAAAGTTAGACACATGGTAGGAAAAAGTAGAAAGTCAAGTAAAGGGATAGAACAAATTAAACAATGATGTGGCAAAGTGCTTGTCAGTGATAACAGTACCAGATGGAACAGCACTTACCATATGATATCTCGCTTTATTGAACTCAAAGTGTGTGTTACCGAATTACTGGCTGAGATGAAATCTGACACACTGTTGATTAGTGAATGGGTGCGAATACAAGAATTGTATGATCTGTTGAAGACGTTTGCTGTGCTGACTGATAAACTTCAAACAGACAGTCAGTCACTTTCTCATATACTGCCTGCAATTATCGAACTGCAGTGTCACAGTCTTGCAAGGCATCAAAGTCAGTTACATCTACCACGCTGAGTGATATGAAGACCAGGTTTAGCTGCATTATGAATCCAGCTGCTGACAATTTCAACCCAATACCAGCAGCAGCATGCCTTCTAAATCCATCGCTGGCAGTTACTATGATGATAGAAGACGAAGAGTTGAAAAAGCTGCTTGAGGCTGCCAAAAAATACATAATAAACGAGGTTTGTGTGACTTCATTTTACTCCATCAATTAGACATGCCAAAATTGCTATGTTTTAATTATAGTTGAGTTATGTCGTTTAGTTCACTGCTATGAAATTCAATCTACTATCTAGTACTGTAATAATGGTAATGCTATTATTGGTAGTGGGTGGTGGCACTGGCATGGCATGTTGTATAAGTAACAGATTTTGAATAAAAACTGACAATAATGTAAATAAATATTAATCCAACAGCAAATTGTGTTAAGAGTTTTATTTTTGAGGTACTGGTTGCAAGTTGGTATAAAAGTTAAATACTGATAAAAATTATTATTCTAATTTGTGCTTGTCAGTTGCCATGCCAGTAACCAATATGTGTAAAAGAACTATATAGTTATTTGTCAATCACCTGATTGACTTTTACTATTGTGCACATTATATGCAGGTTAAACAATAAAGAACAAAATCACTAGATGAAATTCAACTGCAGCAGCTGAGTATTCTTCAGATTCAGTTTCCAAACCTGGCAATGAAACTTTTTGCATCTGACAGTGACACCTCATCAGTTGCAGATGTCAGAAGTTAATGTGACCACCGGCATGATCAACAACTACATTTCTGACATCCAATGCAATGCAATCACAGACAATGCCATACCGTTTTGGTTGAGAAGCTGTCCGAAGTCGTACAGTCAACTTGCACCTATGGCTCTAGACCTATTAGCAGTACCTGCTTCTGTAGCATTTGTTGAACGTCTGTTTTCAGTTTGTGGGATGCTGACCACCGGGAATAGGAGCAGAATGGAGAAGTCGCTGGAAATTAGAGTATGGCTAAAAGTCAACAGTGACTTACTGAACGAAATTATTTAATTAAAAAGAATTAGGCAACAATTTGTTTGATATAACAATTTGAACAAAGCAACTTGATTTTTTAAATCAACTTTGAAGTCACATCTACTTCTGGTTTTTACAAACTTAATAGTTATCAAGATTTTTTTCACTTATTTTCTGTTCAATTCATGTGTAGTGTGATAGTGTAGTGTGTGGTGCAGTGGATGTTGAAATTTTATTTGCATGTATCTTTCGTATCGATGGGCATTTGAAGTTTTTCAGTGCTTACGAAAATTATTCAATAACTATAACTATATAATAACTAAATAATAATAAAAATGATTGATGAAAAAACTAACTATAACTGAAATGAATTTAAAACTATAACTAAATAATAATAAAAATTATTGCTAAAAAACTAATCAAAACTATAACTAAAATGATTTTAATAACTAGAATGTCACTGCAACGTACAAGCAGCTGGCTGAAGGATATAGTGAAGTCATTGGCAGTTCTTTATTTTAAAATCAGCTTAGTAAATGAACAATATTATTATTCAAAAGATATCAGATAAATACAATTGAAAAAATCTTATAATAGAAGATAGTAAAAAAATAACAAGCAATTTAATCCTGTTCCATTCTGAACACAGGACGTGTTAGCGCATTTTCGTGATATGTTTCAGTACGTATGCTATCTTTCAGTACATATTTGGAATTTTCGGAAATGTTTATAAATTCAATTGTGTAATGCAAAACTAGAGGGAATAAGTCATGTTGAATAACTGTTACAAAAATAAATAATGAGTTACAGAATTCGTTCAATTAATATTCTGTATTATTTTCCACAATCTAAATTTTAAATCAAACGAATTTTGTATTGTGGATACCTCAATATAAATTATAATGTAATATTTATATTGTTTATGTCTATTTCTAATATACAATTATTTCCCTTTATTACTAACCTAAAATACGTCACAATATTTTTTTTTTTTTGCATTTTTTTGACTATTACGTCACATGAATGAATTGAATAAGGGTTGAGTTTGAGTAGCGCCGTACACAATGTTTACAATGCAAACTAACCCTTTAATGATGGAGGCTTCACACAGAGGGTGTGTGGAGGGGCCCCAGTTAGAGGAGGGCCCCCAAAATATTTAGTGGCTCCCAAAGAGGCCTAAAATCCCTTGGTTCGGCATTGGCTTCACAGAACTATAATGTTAAAAGCTTTGTTATGTCTTTCTTTTTTAAGAGGCCTAATGTTTTCTGCGTCTGCGGCCTTAACTCGATGGATGGAATATTTTTTAATTATAGGTCAGATAAAAGCTACACAACGATTATATCTTTCCGGGCCCCAGCTTGAGGGTTACAGAAAAACTTGTTTTACATAAAATATTAATTTCATTATCTCATGTCATGGTGTCGAATGTCTTTTTTTTTTTTTTTTTTTTTTTTTTTTTTTTTTTTTTTTTTTTTTTTTTTTTTTTTTTTTTTTTTTTTTTTTTTTTTTTTTTTTTTTTTTTTTTTTTTTTTTTTTTTTTTTTTTTTTTTTTTTTTTTTTTTTTTTTTTTTTTTTTTTTTTTTTTTTTTTTTTTTTTTTTTTTTTTTTTTTTTTTTTTTTTTTTTTTTTTTTTTTTTTTTTTTTTTTTTTTTTTTTTTTTTTTTTTTTTTTTTTTTTTTTTTTTTTTTTTTTTTTTTTTTTTTTTTTTTTTTTTTTTTTTTTTTTTTTTTTTTTTTTTTTTTTTTTTTTTTTTTTTTTTTTTTTTTTTTTTTTTTTTTTTTTTTTTTTTTTTTTTTTTTTTTTTTTTTTTTTTTTTTTTTTTTTTTTTTTTTTTTTTTTTTTTTTTTTTTTTTTTTTTTTTTTTTTTTTTTTTTTTTTTTTTTTTTTTTTTTTTTTTTTTTTTTTTTTTTTTTTTTTTTTTTTTTTTTTTTTTTTTTTTTTTTTTTTTTTTTTTTTTTTTTTTTTTTTTTTTTTTTTTTTTTTTTTTTTTTTTTTTTTTTTTTTTTTTTTTTTTTTTTTTTTTTTTTTTTTTTTTTTCCCCCCCCCCCCCCCCCCCCCCCCCCCCCCAAAAAATCCAGAGGCCTCTACAGAGGCCAGGCCCATAGAGCCCCAAAATCCATAGGTTTGGCACTGCCGGGTTGGCAGTATTATCTTAGTTTATTCTCAGTACGATATGTAGTGCTATACTACAATGTGTATAACAGTAAGTAAACCACCTGCTAAACATGTAGCGTTTTGCTTAACGTACAGTCACTCACGTCTCTCTAATTTTTTTTTTAAATACGTCATGTTGAACATTATAAAACATAACATGAAGAACTGTTTGGAGAGGAGTCCATTAAGGATTTTAGGCATCTTCGGGAACCACTACATTTTTACATGAGATAATGTACTTAATATTTAGTTTAAAAAATATTTTGGGAGCCCTCCTCAAACTGGGCCCCTTCCGTACACCCTCTGTGTGAATCCACCATCATAAATGGGTTAGTTTGCATTGTAAACGTTGTGTACGGCGCTACTCAAACTCAACCCTTATTCAATTCATTCATGTGACGTAATAGTCAAAAAATGAAAAAAAATGTGACGTATTTTAGGTTAGTAATAAAGGGAAATATTGTACATTAGAAAAAGACATATTTTAGAAATAAAAACAATTTGAACAATATAAATATTACATTATATTGAGGTGTCCATAATTTTGATTTAAAATTTAGATTGTGGTAAATAACAAAGAATATTAATTAAACGATTTCTGTAAATATTTCTTTTATGATCGCTTCTCATTTAATAACAAATTGAACACCATATATGTATTACGATACTGTGACATAGAGATAGGCCTATGACTTTATTTGACATTAAGCATTATGATTGCCATTTGAAGAGTATCACAAAATAATTTGGCATGATATTTTGTGATCTCTCCTTTCTGGTCTGAGAGACATACCATGATCCACGGGGGATGGATCATAGGGGTTCTCTAGTCAGGAAAAAAACCCATTACTTGCGAGGGTGGTGGTATTCACACTGGCGGTGGTGACGGAACACACCCTTCCCTCCTCCCCCCTCCACCACACCTACCCAGCTTGCCTTTCCCGCTGAGGGTACAGGCACACTATCCGAGTGGCAGGAAAAACCCCTTTCCTTACTTCTGCCCCCCCCCAGTATTCACAGCTGGCGGTGGTGACGGAAAAGGTTGGGGGTGAAAGTTGGGGGGGGGGTGGTGGTACTGTGGTCAATGAGGACTATCCGAGACCGCAGTATTCACAGCTGGCGGTGGTGACGGATGTGACAACACCCTTCCACTCCGTCCCACTCAAGCACACCTACGCAGCTCTGCCATTTCCGGCTGAGGGTACAGGCACACTTTACCTCCCTCTGTCTGAGTGGCAGGAAAACCCCCTTTCCCTTGCCATTCTGGCCGACCGGCAGTACACACACCCTGCTGGTCTGGCCGGTTTGGGCATGGATTAAAACCCATCTTTCTGCCATCCCTGCAGATGATAGCGGGCACACTCACCCCGCCGCTCTGTAGGCATGGCAGACGTGCATCAGCGCCGCCAACAATGTTGGTGTGGTGGGCACACTACACCCTACCATGCTAGCAATGGCGGCGTTAAAAAAAAGTGATTGCCATTGGAGGGGCGATTGATACTAAATCTAGTGTTGTTTTGGAGAGGATCAAATAATATTTAGGCATGATATTTTGTGAACTCTCCTTCCTGGTGTGAGACATACCTTGATCCACGGGTAAAGGATCATAGGGGATCTCTAGTCAGGAAAAACAACATTACCTGCGAGGTGTGGTGGTACTGTGGTCAATGAGGACTATCCGAGACCGCAGTATTCACAGCTGGCGGTGGTGACGGATGTGACAACACCCTTCCACTCCGTCCCACTCAAGCACACCTACGCAGCTTGCCATTTCCGGCTGAGGGTACAGGCACACTACACCCTCCCCTCTGTCTGAGTGGCAGGAAAAACCCCTTTCCTTGCCATTCTGGCCGACCGGCAGTACACACACCCTGCTGGTCTGGCCGGTTTGGGCATGGATTAAAACCCATCTTTCTGCCATCCCTGCAGATGATAGCGGGCACACTCACCCCGCCGCTCTGTAGGCATGGCAGACGTGCATCAGCGCCGCCAACAATGTTGGTGTGGTGGGCACACTACACCCTACCATGCTAGCAATGGCGGCGTTAAAAAAAAGTGATTGCCATTGAGGGCGATTGATACTAAATCTAGTGTTGTTTTGGAGAGGATCAAACAATATTTAGGCATGATATTTTGTGAACTCTCCTTCCTGGTGTGAGAGACATACCATGATCCACGGGGGATGGATCATAGGGGATCTCTAGTCAGGAAAAAAAAAACATTACTTGCGAGGGTGGTGGTACTGTGGCCAGTGAGGACTATCCGAGACCGCAGTATTCACAGCTGGCGGTGGTGACGGATGTGGTCGGCACACAACACCCTTCCACTCCGTCCCACCAAGCACACCTGCGCAGCCTGCCATTTCGGGCTGAGGGTACAGGCACACTACACCCTCCTCTGTCCGAGTGGCAGGAAAAACCCCGTTCCTTGCCATTCTGGCCGATCGGCAGTACACACACCCTGCTGGTCTGGCAAGTTTGGGCAAGGATTAAAACCCATCTTTCTGCCGTCCCTGCAGATGATAGCGGGTACACTCACCCCGCCGCTCTGTAGGTATGGCAGACGTGCATCAGCGCCGCCAACAGTGCTGGTGTGGTAGGCACACTACACCCTACCATGCTGGCAATGGCGGCGTTAAAAAAAATAAAAAAATAAAAAATAATAATAAAAAAAAAAATTGTGATTGCCATTTGGCATTTGTGATCTTACCTGCCGTATGTTAGTGTACGGTGTTTGTCACCTCGGCACTAAACATATGGCTGGTCCAATGTCATTTCTGGCAGCCATGTATGAAACAAATCTTACTCGGCTGGCCAGTTGGTTGCCGGATCATGCATGTTAAGAAGAAAACTGTAAATGTTTCTGCCATCTTTGAATTGTTTATGCCGCCATCTTGGATGACAGACGGAAGTCGCGATGACAGACACCGGAACACATGATGTATTTTTGTATTATAGATGTTGCGATTCCACAATCTATAAATAGTCCTGCGTCTTGCAATTGTGACGTATTTCCGGCGTCTTGAAGAGGAGAAATATCTATATAGATGATGGAAAAGTTTAATACAGCTATATTGAGACGAGATGGAACAGTTCAGTACAGCTATATTGAGACTAGATGGAACAGCTTAATATAACTATACTGAGACTAGATCATAGGTAGGAAAACTTTTTGAGTCGCGGGTCACATTGGGCTCGTAAATTTGAGAGACGGGCCGGGTCCAGAACAGGTGTATGGAGTGTTGTGATTATTTCTGAAATAAGTGCCAGGCCTCGGAAATGATTAAACAGTCCGGCGGAGCTGATTAGGTCCATGGCTGGTCTGGATTGTAAGCAGAAAATGTTCCAATAGAATAATTCATTGTTTCTTGCTATTTTATTAAATTGACAGTTATGATGATTAGATTCATTTTAAAGTTTAGGATTTTAATAAATATTCTATTCATGATTTCTATGTATATATGCGAATCTGCCTTCAAATCACACAAGATGTGTTTAGGATTTTAATAAATATTCTATTCATGATTTCTATGTATATATGCGAATCTGTCTTCAAATCACACAAGATATTCTGTCACGATCTCGATGTGACACTTGAAGTGTTCTGATAAATTAAGTGACATTGTCATTTGTCAACAAGTGAATGTGTTGAATTCTGAGATAAAGTGCGAGTTTGGAAATAGAACTTGTTGAAAGTTTTGGGTAAACATTTTCTCGCCAACATAAATCACGTATCCGCCTTTCTATTAGTTTGTGTTTTCATTTACTCACAAAAAACTGAAAAGTAAACGCATGCAAAACGGTTGCATTTGTATTTAGGACCATAGATTTTGGACATCTCTTAGGGCCCCAAGACTAAGGGGGCCATGTCTAGTTCGAAATATTTTATTTATTTATTTTGATACAAAATAAAGGGGGTAGGGGTTCAGCGAATTATTAGGTCTCATCTGAGTGCATCTAGCCCAGAGTTTTTTGTTAATGAATTTTTTTTAATTTGACTTTTGAGTGCTCTTAGATAGAATTATTTTTAGAAAATATTTGAGTGCTTATAGTTAGGTTTTTTTTAATTTTTAAATGTTATTATATTTGATACTGCAATGCTTGGTTATATAATTTATATTAGGCTATATAAAAAAAATAAATGAACAGATGTAAATATTATTTGATGAAAACTAGAAGAGTGTAATACATAATTTATTTACTTTTTATTTATACATTTCTACATGCATTTATTAGAGTGCAATATTTTATACATATATTTTATACATTATTAATATGAATTTTTTATGTATGACATAGTGTGTTAAGGATATACATTTGCTTTCTTTAAGTTCTTTTTTTTGGCTTTTATTTGTTTTAACTGTTATTTTTAGTTGCTCCAAAAATATCTTGAGTGTGTTTTCCATGACTGTGTGATCTCTTGGTCTTCTCTTCTTCCTCATTGGCTGGTAAAATATAAACATTGACCAATGAAAATATGTGCATAATTTAAATACACTTTTTTTTATCTATTTATCTTTGTGATAAAGCTAACTTATTTAGTATAAGCTATTTTTTATTTCCATCTTAATAATTTTTCTTAATTTATATTTTTAAATATATCATTTGTTACTGTGAGAGGTATGTAAGCTGTTATGAAATCAGTTTTGTATTATTTCCCTTGAAATAAAAAAAAATAGTTTGATTTCTGCTAATCTGTACAAATTGTACATTTTATAACATAGCAGACCTCCACAAATGTCCTGTTTTTAATGAATGTGTTTTTATGAAGAAATATTTTAGCATAGCCTATGCTGTTGGAAAGGACATTTTTTTAAGGGTGGAAATAATTCATTGTAATACAGAATGTGATTCAATAAAAAGAAATCAACAAAGTATATTTTTACTAAATGTTGTATTAAACCTCTCATGTTCAAGAGATTTTACTTTTGATTGGATGCTTGGTTCCTTGTATGTACATTGTGAAATTATTTATCTTCTTAAAGTTTCATTTTCCATGTAAAAATAATCTTACATTTTATATAATCAGTCTCTGATCAATTCTGGAATTGCAGGCTTTTTTATTATTAATTTGAAGAAATGATTACTCTGACTTCCAACAGCATTTAATGAGTCATTGTTTAGTTTTTGTAGTCTCTTTTCAGTTCCTTAATATGTATATAAATAATTTCCCAATATTAAAGAATAACTATTTTTATGCAGTTATCCTAACGTTTTCAATTTCACTTTGATACACTTTGTTGACGTCTATGACAAAACTATGTTTGTAAACACCATAAGTGTGTGTGTAATGGTGTGTGCTGTATACATCTTAGCATGAAATGGAATGGATGATGGTTCAAATAAACAGATTACAATTACACTTTTATTAAATATTGAGTTTTCTTGATAAATTTTTTGTAATTGCAATGAAGAATTAAATTAACATGTCAGATTTTTAAAACAAAAGTGGGTGGCAGACAGGTAGGGTGGATAAATAAATGACCATTCAATGAGTCCAGCCAGCTTAGAACTTAAGTTGAGGAAAGTCACGGCATATGAGCATTTTGCTAGCCAATCTCCTAGAAACATTTAATCAACTTTGTCTGTACAAATAAGCATTGTGCCTGCTGGATAATCAAACTCCTAGAAACATAAACTCAACTTCATCTTCAGGATTCATCAAGTCAATTTTTACTTTATTATAAATGAAAAAAAATGTTTTAATGCAAATGTTACTTTAGTTGAGGAAAACAGTTCATCAGAGGTAATTAAATCACTTTAAAAAATATTAAAAAATTCTGTAAATTAATTGGACTGTGGGAAAAATTAGTAAATGTACACTATTAAGTTTGTAGATGAAATGATCCTAACAGAACCAAATATTTACTAGTAATGCAACTATAAACAAAAGAAAAATTATTATTTTATGAATGAAAGTACAGAAAGTTTAATATAAAATATAAAAAATAAATGGCACAAAATACTCTAAAAGAAACATTCGATTGAAGAGCAATGAAGATTAAACATTTAATGAACAAAAAAAATTTTTTTTAGAGTTACAGTAAAATATTTTCTCTTTTTTTTTTTTTAGATAATTTCAGTTTTTTAATATCTAGTAAGAAAATACATCAAACAATGAATCAAGACAAAAAAGCTTCGGCGGAATAAAAATATAAAATCAATTTATTTAATTGTAAATTTAGTATATTTACTTTTCAAGTGAGCAATTTTGAAATCATTAAACACTATCTTGAACTTATCTCAGTGTTAAAAAAAATTACACAATTGGCAGTCAACTGCTACCAAAAGATAAAAAATTATGATTAATGCAACAACAATAGGCACATTTTCTTCACTTTTTCACAAAATCCCTCTCTGACTGAATGACTGAGTGATTTCTCCCCCCTCCCTCCAAGAACATATATTTGACATTTCTCACTAACCTTTCATTCAATAAATCATTCATTCCAATAGGCACAGTCAAACAAGCCCAAATGTATTTCCATAGGAAACTACCTCAAGACCTCAAGAAGCATTCTATTTATCCACTGGTACAGGTGCCTTCAATGATGTTGTTTTCAACAGCCTTTAGCTGCTCAAATGATGTGGCCTGATAAATAAAAATATTTCAATTACATCTTACTATGGATGATATGAGATTAAAACATTGATAAGAAAATCAAATTAAACTGGGTAAATACTTAACAGAATAGGGCAACACTTATTACCTGGAACACATCTTTAGAACTGCTGGCTATTGCTCTCACCTCATCCTGATTTTGAAGTGCAATACCAATAGCAATAACTTTAGTGTTCTTAGCTTTCAGATCAGTGGCAGCAGGAATTGTGTCCAGATAGTTAACATTGCTCTGCCCATCAGTTAAGAGGATGGCTATATTGTCTGCAGTTGGTCTGTCACCAAAGCCTGTGCCAAAAATATTTTTTGAAAGGTTGTTAAGGCAGATTTAAGCCAAAAAATTTCATTTTTTAGTTAATTTAATGAAATAAAGAAATATAATATAATATATACATTTCCAACAAGAAAAATGTTGATTGAAATATTCATAGCTTTGTTGATCTCAAATTTCAACAACTATTTAGTCACCAATCAGCATTTGGTAAGTATGTAAGAAAAAAAAATGGAATATAAAAACACCATTAAACTAAAGCTTTGAAACTCATCTGTTATTAAAAAAAATGAATAGGTTTTTCAAGCCTTCATTCACTTTAACTTTTAATACTGATTTTTATTAAAAACACATTTCTTAAAAGTCACTGATTTTGAGATAAAGAATAATTTTTTAAAATACCTGGTGAGAAAATTTCTATGGCCTGTCTAAGGCCACCGGCAGTGTTTGTTGATCCAGGCATGTACACAGTAGTCTCAATGGCAGTGATGATATCTTTAGGATTAGTGTAACGATTAAAGCTGAAGACTGTCTTGACCTCTGTGCTGTACATGATGAGAGAGAAGCGGTGATCCTGTCCATAGACTGTCAAATCTTTAACAACCTGAGCTACATACTTCAGCATGGTGTTGAAATTGGTTGGGCCGACACTGGCAGAGGAATCTAAGATGAATACAATGTCCTTGTTGTTCTGGCAGTCTGGAAAATCAAAAAGTAAAACATGGCACATGATCTTAAAAAAACCTAAGAAGTTTAATAAACATACAAACAAATCAATTTTTTAAATAAAAACTTTGCTTAAAAAAAAACTATTACTGTATATCTGTATGATATTTTCTAGCAATGAAATGTAATAAAAAGTTTTTCAATTAAGCAATAAAGAATATTTTTTTAATGCAATAAAATATTGGTAGTAAATGAAAGACTGGGTGAGTACTTACTATATTCACATCTAGGTCCCAAGAAACCTTGAGTACACTGGCATGTAAATGTGCCAACACCTGCTATACACTGGCCATCGTTTTCACAAGGATTTGGTGAACAAACACCTTGATCTAAATGGAATGCATACAATATTTGCATAAAGAACATACCATAACAATATTACATCACAATGGACTATTATATTGTATTCGAACAGCTATACATATACAAGACTATTATATTGTATTCAATTTGTTTTATCTCTGGTTACTAGGGATAAATCATCGAGTTTTTCTCGCAACGTCAGGAAAAAAACCCATTACTTGCGAGGGTGGTGGTACTGTGGTCAATGAGGACTAACCGAGACCGCAGTATTCACAGCTGGCGGTGTTGACGGATGTGGTCGGCACACTACACCCTCCCCTCTGTCAGAGTGGCAGGAAAAACCCCTTTCCTTGCCATTCTGACCGATCGGCAGTACACACACCCTGCTGGTCTGGCCAGTTTGAGTAAGGATTAAAACCCATCTTTCTGCCATCCCGGCAGATGATAGCGGGCACACTCACCCCGCCGCTCTGTAGGTATGGCAGACGTGCATCACCGCCGCCAACAATGCTGGTGTGGTAGGCACACTACACCCTACCATGCTGGCAATGGCGGCGTAAAAAAAAAAAAAAAAGCTATACATATACAAGACTATTATATTGTATTCAAACAGCTATACATATACAAGACTATTATACTGTATTCAAACAGCTATACATATACAAGACTATTATACTGTATTCGAACAGCTATACATATACAAGACTATTATATTGTATTCGAACAGCTATACATATACAAGACTATTGTATTGTATTCGAACAGCTATACATCTACAAGACTATTATATTGTATTCGAACAGCTATACTACAAGACTATTATATTGCATTCAAACAGCTATACATATACAAGACTATTATATTGTATTCAAACAGCTATACATATACAAGACTATTATACTGTATTCAAACAGCTATACATATACAAGACTATTATACTGTATTCAAACAGCTATACATATACAAGACTATTATACTGTATTCAAACATATACAAAAACTTAAAGTTAAAAGAAAAAATAATTCAGCTGTGTGTGAGAAAAACAACACCAGAACATTTCTACACATTCCAAAGATAGTTGATGAATACAGAGACACTGGTAGGACCCATCATGAAATGACTGACAAGTGGATGAGGTAGTGGGACCCATCATGAAATGACTGACAAGTGGATGAGGTAGTGGGACCCATCATGAAATGACTGACAAGTGGATGAGGTAGTAGGACACATCATGAAATGACTGTCGAGTGGATGAGGAAACATCAAGTTGAAATGAAGCTGCACACAGTAACTATTGACTGATATTAATTTATCATCCTTCGGATGGCTTTTTGTACACTTATTGTTCATTAGCAAGCTTTGCTATATGCCATTTCATATTAACAAAACCAGTAACTGGCCAAAACAATGAGTGCATGAGAAATACACGACAAAAAAATGTGCATAAACATTCTACATCTTTTAGTTACCTCTGCAAGTGTTATCCACAATGCTATCTGTTACGTCCCATAGTTTGTCAAATGAATCCACTTTAAAAACATTGCTATCTGAAGGTTGGTTGGCAATGCCTTTCAATTCCCAGTCATCATTCTGTTTCAGGTTGACACCAACAGCAATGACATGGATGCCTTGTTTCCTTGCAAGCTGTGCCTCTGGAATTGTATCTTCAGCATTGACGTTGGACAGCCCATCAGTGATAACAATCACTAAGAAGAGAGGAAGAGATAAGTGTGTGAATTTACTTTAATATATATATCAAGAAAATAAAAAATGAAAACTAAACTATCAACGTCCAATATGAACAAAGTGTATTTATGTGGGAATTAAAATGTCAGAGGAATCTTTTTCCCCCTCCATGTCTGTTTTTGTGGTGCTGCTTAACCCATTGGTTCCTTAGGGGAAAAACTAGAGATACCCTGCAATTACTGAGGGTTTTTGGGCTTGAGCAAAAAGTTTTGGGAAAAAACGGGTGGTTGCACAAAAACGCATTTAACTTTTAAAGTAATAGAGATAGTTCTTTAAAAGTATACATTTTATTACAAAGAAATGAATTATCTTTCATTCTATGAAAGAATTAAAGTTATACAATTGATATTTAAAAAGTTATTATTCAGAAAAGTGTGACAATTTTTTTTTCAATTTTGATTTTTTAAACCATATATTCAACTGAAAATTTTAACTGGAGATTATAAAAATAGCCTATAGGTACATCGAGATAAAATTAACATCATTCAATTTCCTTTACAACAGTGTAAGAATTACTAAAATTGATCAAGATTTGATAAAGTTATTATGAATTGAAAATAATCACTATTTTTAATGGAGGACCTGAGTGTGGGCTGTTTATATAGACTTTATTTATTGTGCAACTATTTATCAACTACAATCTTAAATGTATGATCTATATATCAACATGTTGGAAATAAAACAATCTTTCTTAGGATATATATTTTATGTATGTTGACTTTATAGTAAAGATAATAAAAGTATATAAATTCGATATAATTTATTCCTTCCAATAGGTTATGCAACTTTCAAACCTTACACATTACAAACGAAAAAACAACAAACTAATTATAACTAATGTTTCTGAATTTAAGCATTATAATAATAAATGTTCATTTCTCTTCCTATCGGCTATACTTTCTTCATTTTTTTTCCAAAATTAATATAATAACGAACTTTTGAAATCGGTCATCATATTGGATCAAAAAACGGTCCGGACACAAATTATAAATCTCAATAAAATCATAGTGATTTAGAAAAAATAAGTGATTTAAGTTATAGTACTAAAAGTAAACATAATAGGGACACAAACAATGTTTTAAAATGGAAAATGTAGCTACTCACATGTTCTTACAACGTCATCATAATTAATGTAATCCATATTGAAATACTAAGTCTCACAAAAACATGCATCCATTAATAACAGAAATATAGCACATTCACAAAACAAAAACAAACTGCAATTGGAAGTGATGATTTTAGATTTCATATATTCTCTTTAATGTATTTTAAGTCTATAGCAAGTTAGTATAAAGAAATTGTAATAGTAATTTTAAGACGTTAAACAAGCCTATGGCCTCATCTCGGAGGAGGGGGGGGATTTTAGTGATGTCATAAATCTGCCGATGTTTATCGAAAATAACTGCATCGCCGTGAATCTACTAGAAATAATTCATTATAATCAGTTTTTATATTGTTTATTGTAAAAAAAATCATTTTTAAACGTAAATGTTAAATAATTTGTAAAATGTGTTTGATTTTGAAGCAACACGCTGTGTTCTGTGTCTAAGGCTAGCAATAGTACTGCGCATGAGCGGTGAACCTGTTATGCAATTTTTACCACCAGCGAGCTCGGGACAAAGAAATTCCTCACACAGGGGGTCTGGTTTCTGCCTCCCTGTTATTACATAATGGAAAAGTTACGCAAATGACCTAGATATTCAAATAGAGGGAAGGCTGACCTTTACATTGATACGACATGTGTGTAATCTTACGCTAGAATGCCGGCTTAAACCGGACATCAAAAGCGGCCATTTCGGCCGACTTTTCGATCGGAGAAAGCGTGTCATTTTTACCACCTTCCCACTAAAAACGCAATAAAAAAAGTACTGTCTAGAAAATGATGAAAAATCATTAATGAATTTGTGTAGAAATGATTTCTCTACAAGAATATATAGGTTACAACGCGATACATTAAACATAAGGTATAGAAATCTATCGCTGAAGTGAAATGTTGTCAAAAATCCGCATCCGTAGTTCGGGCCTTATCGCGATTGTTGTCAAAAATCCGCATCCGGAATGAAAAGGTTAAAATAAAAAATATTAGCTCCCATTGAGACATTAGCATAAAGATTTGGGACAATGGATCACTTTGAGATAATGGATCCACTTTGATCGAAAGTTTTTTTTTACTCTTTCCCCATCGCACCATTTCCTCTGTGTGACATCATCTTTTCTGGGCCAACCTTTATTCTGCATCCCCAATCAATTTAATCTACTTTCATAACTTGGTATTTTAAATAAAAAATATTTCTTATATTCCCTTAAACAGATCTATGATGCGAAATTAAGATATAAAAAAAAGTTATTATACCAAAATTATCTCAGGTTTCATTGTAAAGACTGTATTGAAAACAAAATAAAAATTATGAAACCTGTTGATTACATCATAAGTAATTAAAAAAAAACAAAAAGATGTATTACAAGTTTTATCCAAACTGTTATCTATTATTGATTCTGAACAACATATTGGAAAAAAATTATTTTTTTAAAGTTACAACCAACAAGCTAAAACAATATTTAGGCCGAGAGTAAATGAAAACTTTGCATGTTCTAAATAAATATGTCATTCTTATTAAAAGTTAAATAGCAATATAGCTTTATTATAATGTAGTCTCCCAGAAAAGCAATGTACGTTTCACGGTATAAAGTAATAAAAACTTGAAATGCAGAATAGGTACCGACGTAGCCAATGAATTAATAGCTAGTATTCTAGCCTATTATGATTGACATACACTGAAAAGATTATTAAATCTGTTATAGTTTATCTAAAAATTATACAAAGTTAAATATTTACAAAAGTCTGGTGCATTTGGCCGGTTTCCTTTAGCTGTAGAAAAGAGTGACAATCTGGCTAGTTTCAACCCTGAGGCTGTGTTGGTGTTACCATATTCATATTTTAATCCACTGACAGCTGCTTTTAGAGCTCTTTTATCCTAATTAAATTGCATAAAAAAGATTTAAAACTATATTAAAACACACATAAATTAATGACCTTCAATTGGAAAATAATCCTAATCATAATTTTCTTTACTAAGAAGCTTAAAAACACTAAATAAAAAGAAAATGCTTATTATATTTTTGACCATAATACATCACCGTAACTTTTGTTTTGTTTAAAAGACAGACTATTAAAATAACAATGCTGTACAAAGAGGCAATAAAGTTTTCAAGTGAACTAAACACAAGATAAAATGTAGACTAACCTTATAGCTGTTTAAGAAAATTTCAGCTTTGCTACTCTGACTGAATGTAGCGACACCAACTTGAGTGGCATCTGGTCCAATATTGAAATTATCTATGAGATTTTGTACATAGTCCTTGATGTGTCTGAAGTTGTCAAAACCAACACTACCACTGGAGTCAATCAGGAACACAATATCAAATCTGTCATCACATGCTGAAAAAGGGAACCATATATTTTTGTTGAGGCATGAAAATATTTATTGAATACATAATACATATATAATGTTGAATCTATACACACACATATAAGTAGCAATACCCCACTTAAAGTGTTTTGTTTCATGTGCTTTGTTAAAAGATGCAGCAATCAAAACTTAATTTTTAAACTGCATGGAAGTACCACTACTGTTGTGTTTCCTGTGTTTTCTTTACACAGTTTATCTGGGATGTGAGTTTGGTATTAGACTACATTGAGTTCCTGACAATCTATTCTTCTTACTTTTGATTTCATTTTGTGTTTTTATCTTCATTCTTAAATTTAAAAAAAATGAGAAATTAAAAAACTGAAATGAAAAGTAAGAAAATTATAAGAAAGTCAACGAGAATGCCGGAAATAATGAAATTAATGAGAATGCCAGAAGTAATTAAACTAATGAGAATGCCAGAAGTAATTAAACTAATGAGAATGCCAGAAGAAATGAAGTAATGAAATTAATGAGAATGCCAGAAGTAATTAAACTAATGAGAATGCCAGAAGTAATTAAACTAATGAGAATGCAAAAAGTAATTACACTGATGAGAATGCCAGAAGTAATGAAATGAATGAGAATGCCAGAAGTAATTAAACTAATGAGAATGCCAGAAGTAATGAAATGAATGAGAATGCCAGAAGTAATTAAACTAATGAGAATGCCAGAAGTAATTAAACTAATGAGAATGCCAGAAGTAATTACACTGATGAGAATGCCAGAAGTAATGAAATGAATGAGAATGCCAGAAGTAATTAAACTAATGAGAATGCCAGAAGTAATTAAACTAATGAGAATGCCAGAAGTAATGAAACTAATGAGAATGCCAGAAGTAATTAAACTAATGAGAATGCCAGAAGTAATTAAACTAATGAGAATGCCAGAAGTAATTAAACTAATGAGAATGTCCAGAAGTAATTACACTGATGAGAATGCCAGAAGTAATTACACTGATGAGAATGCCAGAAGTAATTACACTAATGAGAATGCCAGAAGAGAATAATGAAATGAATGAGAATCTCATTTCCTTAAACAGGGGTGACAAGGCAGTGTATTTGTGTACTGGAAAACACCAAATAAGGGAAGGTCAATTGGTAGACCATTGTAAGGGAGGTTGAAGTAGTCTTCAATTGTGAGAGTGAGGTATCTAAGTGGGAGGTAAGCAGCCATTGGTTGGGAGAGTGGAAATGTGGTGCAGTAAAGCCAAAGGATGAATATAGAGGGCTTGAGCAGTGTAGAGTGCTCAACTCAGGGAACTAAATTTGACAGAGGAATTTTTTCCAGGACCTGATGAAAGTTGGTTGAATTTTCTCCCTTCCCACATCCATCCAGCTTTAAATGGTTACATGACTTGAGCTGGGGAAGTAAAAGGGGCTGTGCATTGTACTAGTGACACAATATCATAATATGCTGAAGACACAATAATAGATGAACACTATACTTTACCTGATACAATAATAGAAGAACTCTATACTTTATCTGATACAATAATAGATGAACTCTATACTTTATCTGATACAATAATAGATGAACTCTATACTTTATCTGATACAATAATAGTTGAACTCTATACTTTATCTGATACAATAATAGAAGAACTCTATACTTTATCTGATACAATAATTGATGAACTCTATACTTTATCTGATACAATAATAGATGAACTCTATACTTTATCTGATACATTAATAGATGAACTCTATACTTTATCTGCTCCTATGGTCCTTAAGGGCTAGAGGATATTTTTTTACTTGTTATTTGATCACATAAAGAATTTCGTGTTTACAAATGAATTAAAAATACGTAACTTCTAAAGGAAAACTCAATGTTAATTCAAATACTACATGTACCATGTTTTTTTATTAAAAAAAAAAGACTCATTATTTCTAATAAAAAAAAGAGAATTCCTCATTAACAGACTAGAAAAAAAAGCCACAAAGATACAATAACATTGGTTTACCACCAAATTCATTTAAGTTACCTCTTTCACAATGCTTTCCAGCAAAGCCAGGTGCACAGCTGCAAGCATAAGTCTTTTCACCATTTTCACATGTCCCGCCATTTTGACATGGGTTATTGACACACTCATCTTTAGCTGAAAATACAGGACAAGTTTTTTGTTACATAAAGAAACGAAATAGAGCCACAATAACATTAGCTTTGTTTCATAAAAATCATTTAGATTCTTTTTCCACTGAAAAAAACGTACCTTCACAGACCACCTGTGCAAAGTCTAAAGCAATGCTGTCTAGTTCACTGGCAGAACCCAATGAGTGGCGTGTGACATCAGAAACAGAAGATACAGCAGCATCCAGGAGTCTCTCATCACTCCTTGTGAGTCCCAGACCTGAAGGTTTTGAAACAGATTAAGTAGTGAAACGATTTCTGGCAAGGGATGAAGTTGATGAACAACACATTGTGTCTAACACTAGTAGATAGTGTATTACTTTAAAATATTGGCAGATTAGTAGATAGTGTATTACTTTAAAATATTGGCAGATTAGTAGATAGTGTATTACTTTAAAATATTGGCAGATTTGTAGATAGTGTATTACTTTAAAATATTGGCAGATTAGTAGATAGTGTATTACTTTAAAATATTGGCAGATTAGTAGATAGTGTATTACTTTAAAATATTGGCAGATTAGTAGATAGTGTATTACTTTAAAATATTGGCAGATTTGTAGATAGTGTATTACTTTAAAATATTGGCAGATTTGTAGATAGTGTATTACTTTAAAATATTGGCAGATTAGTAGATAGTGTATTACTTTAAAATATTGGCAGATTTGTAGATATTGTATTACTTTAAAATATTGGCAGATTAGTAGACAGTGTATTACTTTAAAATATTGCCAGATTTGTAGATAGTGTATTACTTTAAAATATTGGCAGATTAGTAGATAGTGTATTACTTTAAAATATTGCCAGATTTGTAGATAGTGTATTACTTTAAAATATTGGCAGATTAGTAGATAGTGTATTACTTTAAAATATTGGCAGATTAGTAGATAGTGTATTACTTTAAAATATTAGCAGATTAGTAGATAGTGTATTACTTTAAAATATTGACAGATTTGTAGATAGTGTATTACTTTAAAATATTGACAGATTAGTAGATAGTGTATTACTTTAAAATATTGGCAGATTAGTAGATAGTGTATTACTTTAAAATATTGACAGATTTGTAGACAGTGTATTACTTTAAAATATTGACAGATTTGTAGACAGTGTATTACTTTAAAATATTGACAGATTTGTAGACAGTGTATTACTTTAAAACATTGACAGATTTGTAGATAGTGTATAACTTTAAAATATTGGCAGATTTGTAGATAGTGTATTACTTTAAAACATTGACAGATTTGTAGATAGTGTATTACTTTAAAACATTGACAGATTTGTAGATAGTGTATTACTTTAAAACATTGGCAGATTTGTAGATAGTGTATTACTTTAAAATATTGGCAGATTAGTAGATAGTGTATTACTTTAAAATATTGGCAGATTTGTAGATAGTGTATTACTTTAAAATATTGGCAGATTAGTAGACAGTGTATTACTTTAAAATATTGGCAGATTTGTATGTTGTAATAAAAAATAGTCAGTCACAGGTTGGTATGTTGAAATATAAAATATTGTTGATTGCAGATTTGTTTGTTGAAATGTATAAATATATGTTAATGTGGCCGCAAACATTATTAACAGCAATAAAAGATGTTGATAAAAACATACAAAAGTTGTATAAATGTATTGAGGTACCAATGTCGCAGTACAACGTTATGTGCTTGGTGTACAGATTTTACCATAAAGATATTTTTTTTTCCATTCACCAATGTGGTTGTTTGGGGGAACACATGGCACATCAACAGACATCTGTTGTGCAGTCATACATCCTCTCTTTGGGCTTATACTTATAGACTTTACCAGGGATAGAACCCTGTACCATTTACATGTGAGTCGAGTTCGCTATCGACTTGACTATCCAGCTGGATATACACATTTCTTAAAAATACTTTGATAATTCAATAAAGCTTTTGAGATAAAGATATTGATGCTATTAGGATCTGTTGTAATTCATTTTGCTACAAAGATATTGAATTACTTCAAAGATATTGACATTGCTACAAAGATATAATATTGTTGTACAGACACTGCTGTTGTAAACACACTGCTGAAGTAAAGTAAAAAGTAAAGTAAAGTTCCCTTCTTAGCCCTAATGGACCATCGGGGCAGATGAAGTGTAGAATTCATCTGTTTCTATAACCTCTGCATATGAAGGGATTGTGTGGTTAGCACAACGCCCAGCTGCCTTTACTTCCCCAACCTTAAGTCAGGTACCCATTTAAAGCTGGGTGGACTTGTGGGACGACTTTGCACCAAATTTCACCTGGAAAAATTCCATGGGCCTCACCGAGGATTGAACCCTGGACTCTCAGGTCGACAGTCAAGTATCTACACCACTCGGCCATCCGTCCCACACGCTGTTGTAAAGACACTGATGTAAACACACTGCTGTTGTAAAGACAGTGATGTAAACACATTGCTGTTGTAAAGACAGTGATGTAAACACACTGCTGTTGTAAAGACACTGATGTAAACACACTGCTGTTGTAAAGACAGTGATGTAAACACACTGCTGTTGTAAAGACAGTGATGTAAAAACACTGATGTTGTAAAGAGACTGATGTTGTGTTAAAACACTGATGTTGTGTTACAAAGAAAATGCTTAAGTTTAGAAATAAAGAGCTGTTTTGTTTCTTGAATACAATATTTGGATTACATTAAAAGTCAAAACGCATACCACAGATTGAAATCAGTGTATAAATGATACTTTCAAATTAAGAAAAAGACTTCAACAAATACTCAAGAATTGTTATGTACTCTGAAGAATTTGTTTACACTTACCAATGCCAATGACTTTAGCTCCTTTAGCCTTAAGATCATTTATAGCATGGACAGTTTGTTCACCTCCGAGCTCACGAGCCAGAATGACCACATAGTTAGGTACTTCTTTTCTGTCCCCACTTCTGAACAAGACATTGGATGACACCAACTTGATGGCTTGCTCCAGGTTGGGATCTCCATCAACTCTCCTGGAATATTTCATTCAGAGAAAATTTCAGCACTGAGCGGTTAGCGTAGTTCAAACAAAAAATTGACAGAAACATTATTCAATAATAGATATTAAACAACACTACGATCAGAAAGGTATGTATTAAATATACTTTAGCAATGAACACCAATTGACTTCATTGGCTTAAATCATCTAAGAATAATTTTTAATATATTTTTTTCACAATGCTTAACTAATTCAGGCCAAATTAAATAAATGTACTGTTAAAGTAAAAAACAAAAAGTGCTGGTTCACAGAGCTAATCAGAACATTCTGTAACCAACTAATTAAAAATTAACTTGAAGACTTGAACCAAAATCAAAATCCATTAAACAGCACTTGAAAGACTGAACTAAATTTCTACTTTGAAAGATGAAGAAATGTAAATACCTGAGAGAGCTTATAACAGAGTTGACTGTTCTCTTGTTGTCTCCTTCAACTAACTCCAGCCTGAGTCGAGCATGTGGACCATATTCTACAATACCTATTCTGATATTGCCACCTTTGAAGGCCATGTTTTTAACGTTTGTCTTCAGGAAACGTTTAATGCTGCGGAAATCAGGGATTGAGTTGTACTTGGAAGCATCCACAACAAAGACAATATCAACACTGGAGCTGCACACTGTCAATAAAGAAAAAAATATTCAGTTTGAAAAGATTTACAAAAATTTGACAAATAAGACAGTAAAAAACTAGTATCAAATGACTGATTAATTCTTTGATTACACAGAAAGGGTGATGAGCTAACTCTGGGACCTAAGTCAAAACTGAAATACTATTGTTACACCTGTGTTGTGCCCTAAAAGATTTCCCATTATAGCTTCCTAATGGAGATTTTGGTAGAAGATAATTTGAATTAACGGGATCAAAATCAACAACTTCCACCATACTATTTAACCAAGGTCCAAGTCACCTAATGAATATCTCTGATTATATTTACTTTGTGTTCAAAACAATTTTAACTTAAAGCTGAAAATTCAACAATCATCAAGTAGGTATGTATAATCTATTACCTTTATCACATATTTCTCCAGCGAATCCTTCAGCACATTTGCAGGTGAAACCAAAAGGTTCGTCCACACACTGACCATTGTTACGGCAAGGATTTACTGCACATGCATTATCAGCTGTAGTGACAAAGAAAAGCAATAGCAATGAATTTAACACAGCAATATTTAGACGGTCTATTGATCAATTTACCTAGAATTTAATTTTATGGCAGTTACATGAATATATGCTGCACTAGAAGAAATATCTTACATTTTTTGTTAAATTAATTACACTATGTAATACATTTTAACTTTTATTTGTTCCTGGGTTCAAGTGTGTTTTTCTAATCTATTATGACTAAAAAAACCAGAAAATAGCTATTGTTCCACAAAAAACTTTGATTCTGTGATTATGATATTTTGAAATTAGTTTTTTCTTGAAAATTGTTTATTCACATTCTATGTTTAGTTGACTTCTAGAATATCCTTTCAAGAAACTTTTAGAACTTTCTAGGACTGTCCAATAGTAGTCCTTATCATACAAGTATAAAAGCACAGGTGACTGGAACCAATATTTCAGTTTATGTTATTGCTGAGTAAAAGAATAACAAATCGTAGTTAAAGAGCAATTATTGATTTAGACGGCATCAAGAGGTTGTTTGCACCCAGCAGATGAATTTTGCTACGTGTGTCGACAAGTTATAAAGAAAAGAGCCAGAAAGTATTCCGTAAAAGCATGTCGTAAGATGTGCGAAGCATACTGCTGTATGTTGGGGATCAAGACAAGTCATAGGCACCTCATCACATGATTATATTGCAAGAAAACTCTTAACAGTAAGATCAACATTTGCTGTTTGCTTATACGACAGTGCTTTATATTGTAGAATTTCAATGATTTTGATCTTGTACAGTTTAAGGAGTTGCTATTGACAAATTTTTCACATATATCAATGTATTAGTTAAATATGTAATAAGTTATATCATGTACTGTATTACGTAATGTGTAAAATTTCCTGCTTTTAAATTTATATTATCAATTATATTTGCTATGTTACTGGTTTTCATAGGTGAGAAAAGAGCAATGAAGTTTGCTAACCCACTTTCAAGCAACTGCTACTTCTGCATGGTGGATCCTACCAAATGTCACACTGGCAAGAATATTGTTTATCCAGAAACTCCTTCTTCCATTGCCCCAGTACCACACTGCCACAAGCTGCCTATTTCAACTTCTCCAAAGAGAGATCAGCCATCTTCAGGAGACAGCAGCAAGTCAGACAGTGAAGAAGACATTGAAGATACAGATTACGATTTCACAGATGCAATAGAGGAGAGAAGACCACACTTACCTAACCTGAAAGATGTTAATGTTCTGATCAGAGACCTTGTTCTTACCAAGTCCAATGCTGAGCTTCTGACATCAAGGCTCAAGCAGTGGTACTTTTTGGATAAGTCACTGATCGGAGAATGCGTTAAAAAACGTTTTCCAATTTCTTCAGCCGTCAAGAAGGACTGTGCTTGTGCAACAAAGTCACAAGTCTATTCAAGGCTATGTAACCCAGAGAATGGCACCTATTCAGAGACAGCCCATTCCGGAGCCTCAAGGCCTGGCTGCTTCACAACGAAAACATCTACTCATCTCTCCATAAGGCTCACTCTGTGCATCTCAAAGAGGACTACACCAGTGTAAAGATGTTGCTGAGTACCTTGTAGTATGACGACTATGGATGGGAAGTCATCGCAGACTTCAAAATGTGCCTTCGAGGTGGTTTCACAAAATGTCAAGATATTTTGGACTTTGACCATCGTTAACAAGAACAGTATAATTAAAACATGATGGAGACTACATTTGGATGTTTCTTCAAGAGAGCTAATTGAAGTTTACTCTCAAATCTAGAAAACCATAGAACACTTAGAAGCCAGGAACAAAAATGGAATACATAGTGTTATTTGTAAGTTAAATAAATGTAGACAATTGATATGTTATTATGATGGGTTTATTAGCTTAATTAAACAATTTCCTGTTGTTTTTTTATATGATTGTGATAGTTCTGTTAGATAAATATATGATTGTGATGGTTCTGTTAGATAAATAAACAATTGTCATAGTTTTGTAAGCTAAATAAATGATTGGGATGGTTTTGTTAGATAAAAAAGCGATTGATAATTATCATACAAGATAAAAGTACAGCAATCTAATTGAAATTTTTTTTCATGTTTAAATAATTTGTAAGAGACAATGCTACATAGAAGGGAATTACAACACTAGGTTAGATATAAACCAAAAAATCATGCAAACTATACACACAAAATATTAACTGGTGATGGGCAGATAACAAATGTTCCAATTACAATAAAATGCCCAATATTCTCTAAAAATTAAATTACACTATTAATTATAAAATATAATACATAAAACTAACAGAATTGTGGAAATGTTTAGTTTAAAAAAAAAAAAACGTTCAGGAATTTGAAAAGAATTCTCAGCTCAATACTCATAAAAATATATCCAATGACAAATAATTGAGACCATTTATAATTGGTTGGAATAAAACAAAAAATGCATGTATAGACATAATCTAATATAGATGAATGATATGAAATTATTAAAACTAAATTAGGCTTTTGTTGTTTATTTTTGAAGGTTAATGGTTTGAGTGTATTGTAAAAAAGCATTTAGTGATGAATTTTTAGTTAGGTGCTAATTGTTTCAATGTTTTCTACTTCAACTGGTAGTAGACACACACACAAAGAAAAAGGGCACAAAGATCATGAAATACATTTAAAGTACAAAACAGACTGTCAAAACTGACTGTCAAAACAGACTGTCAAAACAGACTGTCAAAACAGACTGTCAAAGCTACAAGGAAGTAGTTAGCTGTTAGTTTACAGCTAGAAACAATTCATTATATTCTTAATAAGTAGTTAATTGTTAGTTTACAGCTAGAAACAATTCATTATATTCTTAATAAGTAGTTAATTGTTAGTTTACAGCTAGAAACAATTAATTATATTCTTAATAAGTAGTTAATTGTTAGTTTACAGCTAGAAACAATTCATTATATTCTTAATAAATTTATTTATTTTTTAATGAGAACCAATAGTTGATCAAACTCATTTACATTTAAAGTGGAGAATGGCTAGTTTTAAAGGATGTGGATCACATTGTTTAAGGAAAAGATAATAAATAAAATCAAAGACAAAGTTGCAGAAAACAAACTTAAACCAAAAAGGTAAAAATTGAACCAGCAAATGATTGAAAGAATGTACAGTGGAACTAAACACAGTTTAAAATTAGCTGTAGGAGACTTTATCTTATATTTAACTAAAAAAAAAAATTCAAACTATAAATATATTACCAAGTCTTATAGTTTCATATCTCCATCACAAAATATAGGTCAAATAGCTTAGAGAGAAATAGGATGATTACAAGTACTTAAACATATTTTGCCAACGACTGCAGAAACAAAATCTTTAAATTTAAAGTTTAATACTGAACATACAGATCAAATTACAAATTAAAAAAATAAACACTTTTTAGGACACATATTTTTTTTCTAATTATTCTAAATTTCTCATTACTAGTATTCGTATGTTTGTAATTTATGAAATATATTTCTTTGACTATGTAATATTTCTATCAGGAGTATCAAGTCAGAATATGGTTATCTTAAAAAACATAGCACATTTTTAAATCGTCTAATTTTCAAAAATCTACTTAAACATTTATGAATGTAATTATCTGATAGTTAGCTATTTAATTGAGGAATCTTTTTGTCCAAATAAAATCCTTATATTTTTTTATGAATGGCCTTATTTAGTTCCTTTTATTGAAGAGATTTTTTTTCTCTTCATTTAGTGGATAAACGTACCATAGCAAGGGGATTCAATGAGTGACTGTTGAACTACCACAAAGAACAAAGTCTTATCTTATTTTCATACATGGCCGACATTTAGACATTTTGTGTTAATACAGACAGAACACAAAATGTGTCTAATTAATTTAAATGTTTCTTTTGACTCAGACCCTTTGTTCTGAATCAGTAAATGTAAACATCGCTAAAATTTTGTTAACTAAAAAGTGTTAACAGCAAATAAGCGTTCATGCAATTTATCAAGATGTTAATATTAATTAGTAACATGACTAAAATGGCAAATTAATAATGAAATACAGCGATAAAAAAATGACTATACCTTGCCGACCTGTGAAATAAGCATAGAAAAAGATGAAATAAAAATATATTGGTGAAGATAATAATTCAGATGTCAGAAAAGTTAAGGTTCTAATTCTTGATTTCTAGTCTGAGAAACATATGTTGTCATTATTTTACAAGGCTGAAATAGTTCTAAACATGAAAAGAATATTTTTGAGTAAAAAATAGTGAAATGCATAATGACATTTTTCACATTTTAAAAGCTCTAGTGTTTTTGATGAAATGAAAACTTCATGTTCAAAGTAAATGTTGATCTTTAAAGTTAACACCTGAATCAAGGGCTTCAATAAATTGGGTCAAACATTTTTAAAAAAAAAGGACATGGAAACACTATTATTGTTTTTTATACTTTAATTATGGCCCATTGAAAGGGATGCCACTTTTTGCAATAGTCTGTTAAAAGTTGTTCAGACTTACCATCAGTCACAGCTTTCAAGACTTGGTCACTTTGCTCCAAGAGATTCTGTTCATCTTCAATCACCAACACTTGAGTATTTTGAGCTTGAGCAATGTAATCCAGTTCACTTCTGTCCTGCACTTCTACAGCTAAGGGAATAATGGTGATGCCAGCATCGATGCTCAACTCCACCTCGTTGGATGTGATATCTTTGTTCACTTCCACTGACCCGTCTGTTATCAAGTAGGCTATATTTCGTGCATTAACTCTGTGAAAGAAAAGAAATATAAATTCACATTTTAGAGAATATCATTAATTTTTATTTTGAGACAATTCTCGCAATTAATCTTAACATTTACTGGTGTAACATTCACCTGTCACCATTTCTACCATTGAACATTTGTGTGCGGAGAACCCTGAGAGCTTCAGCCATATTGGAACGCCCAGGGGTGTAGCTAATGTCACCAATGGCCCGAACTATTGCATCTTCTGTCAATATCGTTCCCAGGTTAAATTGGATCATAGCTGCTGAACTGTACTTCATCACACCAACACTGACACCACATGTGGCAATGTTCAGCTCAGAGACCAAAGTCTGGGCGTAGCTTTTGATGACACTAAATGTACTTGGTCCAATAGATGTAGATGAATCCAAGATTAGAACCACATCTGCAGCTGGGCCACAGGCTGTAGGCAGATACAAAAAAACATTACAGTTTCAAGTTAACACTTTCAAAAATCTAATGTGAAAATTGACCAGAGATTCTATTTGTAAAGGATGACAAACCTTTCTCGCAATTATCCCCATAGTAGCCAGATTGACATCTGCAGATGTAGGATCTCAGGCCATCAACACAGACACCATTATTCTTGCACGGATTATTGGCACATCTGTTTTCATCTATGTTGATATTTTGTCAGAATATAAAAAAATGAATTTACTACGGATAGTTATGTTTATGCACATAGTTTCCACATTGGCCTAAACATCCTAAAAACTTTTTACTATTTAACTATAATGTTATAAATAAGGCACAAAAAATGTAATGCTTATTTCTTTATATGTCTTAGCTATGTACCAGTGCAAACAGGGGCAACAATTAATCTAGCAATCTGATCCAGTGCTTCAAAGTTTGTGACCTCTAGCATGTTTCGATCAATTGGTGGTGATGTGAGACCCCTGAGTTCATAGTTATCAGTCACACCCACAGCTACAGTCACAATGGTGGTGCCAGTTTCTTTGATCCTGCGAGCCTCAGGCAGTGTTTCTTCATGACGAATATTTGACTGACCATCAGTGACCACAACAAGCAGGTTTGGTATATCTGTACAATTATATTGAAGTAACAACAATGATAATTCATTGCTAAGCTTAAGTTAACACATTTTGGTAATCCAAGTATGGACTTATTTTAATACCTATTTAATCAATTCATAAAACATACACAATAAAAAAAATGTATGAGTAGTCAAGTGAGTCAGATGTAAAACAACAACAACAACAACAACATATAATGTATGTGAAGAGAAACAATCACCAGGTCTATCTCCATTGGTAAATGTGAACATCTCTGTACGGACCCGCCTGAGGGCCTCAGCAGTATGGGTGTAGCCATAATGGTACGGAATCTTTCTTAGAGCTTCATACAAGTCTACTTTGTTAGAATATTCATTCAGGTGGAATTCAATTCTTGATGAATCACTATGAAGAAAATGTGATAAGCATTATGAATTAAAAAAAAAATAAATAAGCGAAACGAAAAAGATATTCACACAAGCACAGGATGTTTGGAAAGTCATTTTAAAAATCATAAGATTCAAATGTTTTTGTACTAGAAATACTTTTTTTTTTATTACAAGTACATCTTCATGACTAACACATACCCGAGGCAGCCACAATTTTACTCCATAATGACATTTAATATGAAAAATCATTTCTTTGTAAGCCACGGAAGCTGGCAAATGCTTTTCCATTAAAGAAATTTTTTTGTAAAAATTACTTCTCAGTTAGAGCACTGACCTGAATGTCATGACTCCAACTCTAAAGTAACCATTGTCAATACTTAAATCTTTCACTGTGGAATAGGTGAAGTTTTTCATGAGTCTAAAATTGTCCTCTCCAACACTGCCAGAAGAGTCCAATAGGAAGATGATGTCCCCTTTAGAATCACAGTCACCTGTTGCAGTTCAACATGGTCAAGTTCATTTAATTATCAAATAATCTTTTGGATGTAAAATATATGAAAGC
Source organism: Bulinus truncatus (assembly GCA_021962125.1). NCBI lineage: Eukaryota > Metazoa > Mollusca > Gastropoda > Planorbidae > Bulinus > Bulinus truncatus. Next base: position 187,724 of record JAGDYQ010000316.1, on the reverse strand, counting down.
AGCTCAATATGATCATTAATAGACTTTCTTTAATTTGTAATACTGGCACAAAGCTATATGAAGAATTTTTTTATCGCATTTTAATGCTAAAATAAAAACAAAAAAATGTGTTCAGACCTGTGTATGGAGGTAGAGGGACAGGTGTAGTTGTAGTGACCACTTTCCTGGTTGGGGTAACTGGTGGTGGTGCTGCAAACAATGAATAGAAACAGTTCTAAACATATCATAAGATAAACCAACGTCAATAGGGTTTAATGTCATCATGAGTATATGGTTCAATTCAAACAGTTTTAAACTTGAGTTCATGTATAATTTAAGTTTAAAAATTAGTTTCTTATTCCTGCTAATCATAACCATTTTATTTTAATTTAACACTGCAAGAGTCAGTCAAAGGCATGATGAAAATCAAGGAGCTATTGGCTAATTAAATTTCTTCTATAGTTTTAGAACTTTTCCTTTCCTATCTATTAAAAAAAAATCTAATGTCCTGGTAAATGATAATTCAAATTAATTTAAAAAAAAACAAAAAATGATCGCCAGAGCCACTCAGCTTCTTATTTGTTTAATTCTACCTATGGAAACAATACAAAGTGGCCTGCGACAAAAAGCATCAAGAAGTCATCAAACATTTATACCATTTCTCATCCTGTACAGGTAAGTGTTGGGAATTTCCTGAAGTTGGTTCTCTGAATTGATCAAAGTCCTGAAATCCTCTAAAGGCTTAGAACTAATCTCATCAAGCTCAGCACTGTTTCTCAGGTTGAATCCAATAGAATAAATATCCACACCCAGATCCTTAAGTCGTGTGGCAGCAGCGTAGCTTCTCTCGGTATTCAAACTTTTCTCTTTGCCTGTTATCAAAGAGGGTGGCAGTTTTTTATAGTTTAAACCAAATATTTTGTTATTGATCTAAAGGTGGCATTCTTTTATTGGTAGATATTCTGTTTAGCACACACATTTTTTATCAATAAATACACAGTATTTTGTTCATTGATTGCTTTTATGTATAGAGCATAAATGTTATAGATAAATCTATGGCAGCTTTATTTTTAATATATGTTCCTAAGATATCAGCAGACAATGAAAAGTGGCAACATTTAAGGTTCATATGAGTCCATAACAAACATAAGAATTAATAAAGAAAACAATTTTAAATAGTTTTATAAAGTCAACAAAATGACTAAGTAAACTTCAGCAAAACAATTTATTGTAAACAGGAGAATAGAGATGAATGAGCTACTTACCAGTGATAATTATAACATAATTTCTAGCGCGAGGACGGTCACCATTCCCTGCTGTAAACATGAAATTTCTTACATGATTAAAAGCTCCTTCTATATCAGGCTCAGCAGATGATGGTCTGTTATTAATTTTGTTTAGGGCTTCTATGACTTCATCTTTGAAAGGATGACTAAAAAAAATGTTTAAATATAAACACTTAAGATTGAAGTAATTATGCATAATATTTAATACATTCACACTGACTGCTCAACAGGCAAAAATAATAATAACATTGATCAAAACAAAAAGTAAAGAAAAATGTAAATAGGTGAATCGAAATGTTTAAGAAAGCCATCAAACAATAAAAAACCAAAACAATAAAGTCAAAATATATTTAAAAAGAACAATATTTTTATACACTCACTGTTTGCTAATTCTCTAATTGTAGTTAAACAAAAGACAACAAATTACATAATAAAGGTCAAGCTTAAAGACATTAAAATAAAATAATTACCGATTCAAATGAAATTCAGTTTTGACTGATCTGTCAAAGGTCATTCCCCCAATTCTCCATTCACCATTGTCCACATCAACAAGTCCAGTAAAATCACGAAGGAAAGATTTCATCCAACCAAACAAACGGCCATCCAGAGAGGAATCCATCATGAAGATGATGTCTGTACCATTATCCCTGTAGACTACATACAGAGATCATGTTATTACTCAACACTTAAACATTTACTTTCACTAGGATCAGATTTAATTTACACTTTTTGATTTCATCTATAAATGTTGTATAGCACTAACATGTATTTCTTACTGCTTTGTTATGTAAAAAAAATGTGCACCTTGTAAGAATAAGCTCTTATTAAATAGATGAATTATTTTAAAATCATGTTCAGAGATAGAGACCGAAGACTATTCCCTTCGATGTTGTGATATAAAAGATGTCCAGCAAGTAGAATTTCAATGAATAATGGTAGACAAGGTAACAGACGACTTAAGACAAGGTGGGGAGAAAACAAAAGACTAGTAAAACAGCAAAGGTAGGACAACTCTAGAACAGGACCGTGGGCAACATCAGACAGTTAAACAATGACAACCAGGTGATGCTCTTAAGAGAGAATAGAATAGAAAGGACATTACGGCAGTAGGCTGACATAAGTAGTCATTAAGGCGCAGACGTAAGTAGGATGAACATGGCTAGGTTTGGATTGAGTTTAGTAGTTAGGAGAGTAGATTTGAGAAGAAGTAGATAAGGAAGTTGAGAAGGGTAGTATAGCAGAGATGTAGTTGAGAAGAGGTAGTATAGCAGAGATGTAGTTGAGAAGAGGTAATATAGCAGAGATGTAGTTGAGAAGAAGTAGTATAGCAGAGATGTAGTTGAGAAGAGGTAATATAGCAGAGATGTAGTTGAGAAGAGGTAGTATAGTAGAGAGATGTAGTTGAGAAGAGGTAGTATAGCAGAGATGTAGTTGAGAAGAGGTAATATAGCAGAGAGATGTAGTTGAGAAGAGGTAGTATAGCAGAGAGATGTAGTTGAGAAAAGGTAGTATAGCAGAGAGATGTAGTTGAGAAGGGTAGTATAGCAGAGATGTAGTTGAGAAGAGGTAGTATAGCAGAGAGATGTAGTTGAGAAGAGGTAGTATAGCAGAGAGATGTAGTTGAGAAGAGGTAGTATATCAGAGATGTAGTTGAGAAGAGGTAGTATAGCTGAGATGTAGTTGAGAAGAGGTAGTATAGCAGAGAGATGTAGTTGAGAAGAGGTAGTATAGCAGAGAGATGTAGTTGAGAAGAGGTAGTATAGCAGAGATGTAGTTGAGAAGAGGTAGTATAGCAGAGAGATGTAGTTGAGAAGAGGTAGTATATCAGAGATGTAGTTGAGAAGAGGTAGTATAGCAGAGATGTAGTTGAGAAGAGGTAGTATAGCAGAGATGTAGTTGAGAAGAGGTAGTATAGCAGAGAGATGTAGTTGAGAAGAGGTAGTATAGCAGAGAGATGTAGTTGAGAAGAGGTAGTATATCAGAGATGTAGTTGAGAAGAGGTAATATAGCAGAGATGTAGTTGAGAAGAGGTAATATAGCAGAGATGTAGTTGAGAAGGGTAGTATAGCAGAGATGTAGTTGAGAAGAGGTAGTATAGTAGAGATGTAGTTGAGAAGAGGTAGTATAGTAGAGATGTAGTTGAGAAGAGGTAGTATAGCAGAGAGATGTAGTTGAGAAGAGGTAGAATATCAGAGATGTAGTTGAGAAGAGGTAGTATAGCTGAGATGTAGTTGAGAAGAGGTAGTATAGCAGAGAGATGTAGTTGAGAAGAGGTAGTATAGCAGAGAGATGTAGTTGAGAAGAGGTATTATAGTATAGCAGAGAGATGTAGTTGAGAAGAGGTAGTATAGCAGAGAGAAGTAGTTGAGAAGAGGTAGTATAGCAGAGAGATGTAGTTGAGAAGAGGTAGTATAGCAGAGAGAATTAGTTGAGAAGGGGTAGTATAGCAGAGAGATGTAGTTGAGAAGAGGTAGTATAGCAGAGAAATGTAGTTGAGAAGAGGTAGTATAGCAGAGATGTAGTTGAGAAGAGGTAGTATAGCAGAGATGTAGTTGAGAAGAGGTAGTATAGCAGAGAGATGTAGTTGAGAAGAGGTAGTATAGCAGAGAGATGTAGTTGAGAAGAGGTAGTATATCAGAGATGTAGTTGAGAAGAGGTAGTATAGCAGAGATGTAGTTGAGAAGAGGTAGTATAGCAGAGAGATGTAGTTGAGAAGGGTAGTATAGCAGAGATGTAGTTGAGAAGAGGTAGTATAGCAGAGATGTAGTTGAGAAGAGGTAGTATAGCAGTGATGTAGTTGAGAAGAGGTAGTATAGCAGAGAGATGTAGTTGAGAAGAGGTAGTATAGCAGAGAGAAGTAGTTGAGAAGGGTAGTATAGCAGAGAGAAGTAGTTGAGAAGAAGTAGTATAGTAGAGATGTAGTTGAGAAGAGGTAATATAGCAGAGATGTAGTTGAGAAGAGGTAATATAGCAGAGATGTAGTTGAGAAGGGTAGTATAGCAGAGAGTAGTTGAGAAGGGTAGTATAGTAGAGATGTAGTTGAGAAGAGGTAATATAGCAGAGATGTAGTTGAGAAGAGGTAATATAGCAGAGATGTAGTGGAGAAGGGTAGTATAGCAGAGCGATGTAGTTGAGAAGGGTAGTATAGCAGAGAGAAGTAGTTGAGAAGAGGTAGTATATCAGAGATGTAGTTGAGAAGAGGTAGTATAGTAGAGATGTAGTTGAGAAGGGTAGTATATCAGAGATGTAGTTGAGAAGAGGTAGTATAGTAGAGATGTAGTTGAGAAGAGGTAGTATAGCAGAGAGATGTAGTTGAGAAGAGGTAGTATAGCAGAGATGTAGTTGAGAAGAGGTAGTATATCAGAGAGATGTAGTTGAGAAGAGGTAGTATAGCAGAGAGATGTAGTTGAGAAGAGGTAGTATAGTAGAGATGTAGTTGAGAAGAGGTAGTATAGCAGAGAGATGTAGTTGAGAAGAGGTAGTATAGCAGAGAGATGTAGTTGAGAAGAGGTAGTATAGCAGAGATGTAGTTGAGAAGGGTAGTATATCAGAGATGTAGTTGAGAAGAGGTAGTATAGTAGAGATGTAGTTGAGAAGAGGTAGTATAGCAGAGATGTAGTTGAGAAGAGGTAGTATAGCAGAGATATAGTTGAGAAGAGGTAGTATAGCAGAGATGTAGTTGAGAAGAGGTAGTATATCAGAGAGATGTAGTTGAGAAGAGGTAGTATAGCAGAGAGATGTAGTTGAGAAGAGGTAGTATAGTAGAGATGTAGTTGAGAAGAGGTAGTATAGCAGAGATGTAGTTGAGAAGAGGTAGTATAGCAGAGATGTAGTTGAGAAGAGGTCGTATAGCAGAGATGTAGTTGAGAAGAGGTAGTTGAGTGAAGAACACAGTGAGTGAAAGTCGACATTAGGAATATATACATAACTTAGCAAAAGTGGAAATTCAGTTAGTCAGAGTAGAGGAAGATTGATTTCTTCATGTGTGGACTTAATTACTGTGAACATTATGAGTGATTTTCATTATATTAATATGTAAATAAACAGTGTGCTACCAACACATTTTGTTGCATTGATTCTTGAGTTGTGTCTAAGGAATCAGTAACAAAAGTGGCATCTTCCAAATTAAATTAAACCAAACTTTTAACAATCATAAAAGAAAAAGACATTAAACCAATGATAAACATTCAATCATTTAATTTGATGAAAAATATAAAAACACTTCCCATTTGCCATTTTCATTCTTTTACCTATTTTCAATAATCAGGACATTTATCTGGAAAGTTATCACAAAGTCATACTTTCAAATATGTAAGATTCAAAAATCAGACTTATTGCTGAAGAATCTGATACATTTTTTCCATTATGCAAGGCCTACCATTTAAAATAAATGCTTTTCATAGTAGGGAACTTAAGTGAAAACACATCTTGCAATCTCCATCTTAATACTGCATATTTACAATAATTATCAGTTTTTAAAAATGGAGATTGTAAAACCCAGGAGGAAATGTATTTTTTTATGATTTATTTAGGAAAAGTCTGACAAGGATTTGGAGTCCCACTGACTTTTAAGAATGGATTAAATTTTACATGAAGTTTCATATTAATGAGTTTTAATTATCAGGACTCAGAGTCAAAAGATTACAATCTGTTCATGACTATGTATGTTCAGCATTGGCTGGTTATGACCAGCCAGTTTGAGCATTACCTGTTGCCTGTAACGTGTACATGCATTCTCATGTGTAAGTTTTAAACAGAATAGAATATAAAAGTGAAGCCAAAAAATTACCTGGTATGCGTCTTGGTTTACGTGTTGTGGTTGACCGTGTAGTTGTAGTTCGAGTTGCTGGAGGAAAATCAATTATAAATTTATAAAAAACATTCAGTTAAGTTTATTTATGATGTAAAGGACTTACTTGTCCATTAACCTTTTAAAACAGTGAAATTCAAGTATGTCACAACAGAATACAAATTTATAATTATAGAGAATTTATGCATGCATAATTACTGCTCTGTTTCTCTAGGCTACTGAACTAGATGTATAATTACTGCTCTGTTTCTCTAGGCTACTGAACTAGATGTATAATTACTGCTCTGTTTCTCTAGGCTACTGAACTAGATGTATAATTACTGCTCTGTTTCTCTAGGCTACTGAACTAGATGTATAATTACTGCTCTGTTTCTCTAGGCTACTGAACTAGATGTATAATTACTGCTCTGTTTCTCTAGGCTAATGAACTAGATGTATAATTACTGCTCTGTTTCTCTAGGCTACTGAACTAGATGTATAATTACTGCTCTGTTTCTCTAGGCTACTGAACTAGATGTATGTGGCTACTGAACTAGATGTATAATTACTGCTCTGTTTCTCTAGGCTAATGAACTAGATGTATAATTACTGCTCTGTTTCTCTAGGCTACTGAACTAGATGTATAATTACTGCTCTGTTTCTCTAGGCTACTGAACTAGATGTATAATTACTGCTCTGTTTCTCTAGGCTACTGAACTAGATGTATAATTACTGCTCTGTTTCTCTAGGCTACTGAACTAGATGTATAATTACTGCTCTGTTTCTCTAGGCTAATGAACTAGATGTATAATTACTGCTCTGTTTCTCTAGGCTACTGAACTAGATGTATAATTACTGCTCTGTTTCTCTAGGCTACTGAACTAGATGTATGTGGCTACTGAACTAGATGTATAATTACTGCTCTGTTTCTCTAGGCTAATGAACTAGATGTATAATTACTGCTCTGTTTCTCTAGGCTACTGAACTAGATGTATAATTACTGCTCTGTTTCTCTAGGCTACTGAACTAGATGTATAATTACTGCTCTGTTTCTCTAGGCTACTGAACTAGATGTATAATTACTGCTCTGTTTCTCTAGGCTACTGAACTAGATGTATAATTACTGCTCTGTTTCTCTAGGCTACTGAACTAGATGTATGTGGCTACTGAACTAGATGTATAATTACTGCTCTGTTTCTCTAGGCTACTGAACTAGATGTATGTGGCTACTGAACTAGATGTATGTGAATCTACAAAGTTAAAGAAAAAATCTATGCATAAAATTAAAAAAGCTTTAGTTTTCTTTCTTTTTGTCCTTATTTGTCACAAATAAAAACCCACATTTTTTTTTGTAAAGTGTGGATTGTGAAAAAAAAATTTTAAAGCCACTGCTTTGGAACATGAACACAATTGTTTAAGGAAGAAAAAAAAATGTCCCAGACAGTGTTCCAATTATTTCCCATCCAGTCAACTTTAAATCAAGTGCTTGGTATTAAAACAATAAGATAATGAACTTTAAAATGCCACATTTACTTGTCAAATTCATTTTATCTGATGATCCGGAAGGGTTTTTCTTTTCATAACAAACAATGTAAAAACAATGAAATGAATCTCAAAAGTAGAGAGAACAAATCAATTAGCAAGAACAGAAAAAAGGTGTTTTATTTTTTTAAAATAAAAATTAATGTAATGAGAGTTAAATTGTAACTTTCTGAAAAAAGGAATGTATCCATTTTGAAGCAAAAATGTAAAGTAAACATTGCTTAAGCTCAAACTGATGTGGCAGATGAGTGTGTAGGGTAGTCCTAACCAGGCTTGCGGAGCCGAGCCCAGCCAGAGCGCTGTTACTTTTTGCTGGAGCCGGAGCCGAGCCAAAAAAAATCTGGCGGCTCCACGGCTCCCAAATGTTGTTTTTTTTCACAGCAGAATTTTTTTTTTTAGCTTTAAAATTCCAAATTTGTTTGATTGTTTGCCTCCTACAATTTGAAATGTTGTCATTTTTACGAACTCCACAACAGTAACAGCATTTAAATGATAGCGTGCACACACATCACCACAAGAAATCTTTCATGGGGAATCGTTTTGTGTTCGTTTTAAATCTTGTTTACGCTCCGAAATTTTTTTAATGGCATGTTATTTTGTTATATATAAAGTTAAAACAGAGTTTTATTTCATAGAATAATTAATCAATCATTTAAAAAAAATTTTTTACTACGATGACAAATAGAATGCGTCATTTCGTATATTATTTGACCGCAAATTCTTAATAGACTAAAAACACAATGGTCGCTTTCTGTATTTAACAATTTTATTATAAACAGAATATCTGAAATAGAGTAGATAAATTTATAAGGCTGTGGCTATACGGACCCGGGTCCCAATAAAATCCGATTGTTATTCGGACCTGTGGCAAATATGCACTAAGCTTAGCTATATTTAAATTTTATTAGACGGAACCCGAAAAAATAATAATACAGAGTCCGCTTAGTGGAACCCTAGACACTGAGTAACGATTAAATCATACAATTCAAACAATTATTAAAAAAAACAATAATAACGTTTATGTATATCTAAGCTAAGTGCATATTTGCCACTGGTCCGAATAACAATCAGACTTTATTGGGATGGGGTTTGAAAAAAAATCGGAGATTATTGGTACCCGGGTCCGAATAGTCACTTCGAATTTATAAATATTAATATATAAATAATGAAGTCTTTAAAATATTTTAAATAATGTATCATTTTACTATTTGCTAATTTGATCATTGAAATAACTTTTTATTACTTATGAAAATGGCGACTAGTGAAACCTCGGTCGAAAATAATGATATGATTCTGGATGCACTGAAATGGTTTGTTTTTAGTAAAACCGACAATGCGTATATTTTTCAAGTTCCTGACTATGGGGGTGAACACGGCAAATTTGAATAACTTTTTAACAGCGGCATGTTTGCGTGGTGCACTTACAAAAATTTTTGTCCCGTGTGATACTATCTTAATAGGAAGCCGGAGCCGAGCTGGAGCAGTCAAATTTGTGGGAGCCGGAGCCGAAAAAAATATGGCGACTCCGTAAGCCTGGTCCTTACAGTGACAAGTCAACAAGAAAGTTTACTATAGACTATAAACAAGAATGTTTACTAAAGACTCTAAACAAGAAAGTTTACTGTAGGCTCTAAACAAGAATGTATACTTTACTAAAATAAACCAGTGCGCAAATTCAAGTGAAATATTTTACTTCTAGGTGTAGTTGTACGACGTGTGGTTGTGGTAGTAGTTCTGGTGGTAGTGGTTGTTGGTCTAGTTGTTGTAGTTGTTCGTCTGGTAGTGGTAGTAGGTCTAGTGGTGGTGGTGGTGGTAGTTGGCCTAGTGGTGGTAGTCCTTCTGGAGGTAGTTGTAGTAGGTCTAGTGGTGGTGGTGGTGGTAGGTCTGGTAGTTGTTGATCTCCTGGTGGTTGTTGTTCTTACAGTTGTGGCTAAAATAAAAAAAGCCAACTTTACTTATCAAATCTGTAGAGTCCCTGTAAGGATAAGATGTTTATATAAGAATGAGATGTAAGGATGAGAAGTTTATGTAAGAATGAGATATTTATGTAAGGATGAGATGTTTATGTAAGGATGAGATGTAAGGATGAGATATTTATGTAAGAATGAGATGTTTATGTAAGGATGAGATGTTTATGTAAGGATGAGATGTTTATGTAAGGATGAGATGTAAGGATGAGATGTTTATGTAAGGATGAGATGTAAGGATGAGATATTTATGTAAGGATGAGATATTTATGTAAGGATGAGATGTTTATGTAAGGATGAGATATTTATGTAAGAATGAGATGTTTATGTAAGGATAAGATGTTTATGTAAGAATGAGACGTTTATGTAAGGATGAGGTGTTTATGTAAGGATGAGATGTTTATCCCTTAAATCCTATAAGCCTATATATATATTTACAAATCATTAATCATAAAATGTAGGCTTGTTATAACTTTTTTTTGATAAATGATTACACAAATTAAAGGCAAGTTAATTAATAAATGATTACAAATGATTTTTCTTACTTGGCATGGTAAAAGTGATATTCTCTGAAACAATAAATAAATAAGAGTGTTAATCTAATGTTGAAGTAAATAATGAATGAAACATTAAAGAGTTACACTTGACACACAATGTATTTCAAGTATAATTTGTAAACATAATTTCAAATTTTTTTTTTAGGGTCTCATATAAACAGTTCTCTTAACCATTTACTAATTCAACTAATGGTGGGATCTAAAGATTGACATTTTGATATATAGCCAAGTGGTCGTTTATTAAATAGATATGTTAATGTTTAGCTATGCACATGTTGCAGGCTGCAATGTAATTTAAAGTTAACCAAATATAATAACCATCTAATAAAATAATAGCGGCCTGGGTTCTGCGTTAAATAGAAAGCGGAAAACAAGAATTCAAAATGATGACTTGCCTGCATCTCGATTGGCTAAACGATTTTTAAAAATCTACAGTTTTTAATAGTTTCTGCAGATTCTAAACATGAAACACAAAGGTCAAAATGTGAAATAATTCCTTTAAATATGTGTTTGTTTATTTGTATGTCTATGACATATTGCATCTTTGCATTGTAATAAAATCATGAAAATATCCATAACCAAAAATAACCTAGCCTTCCGATCAAACCTAAGGGAATACTGTATAACTCTAAGCAGGGTACAGCTAGTATGAGATAAAAGAGAATAAAGGAGAATATTAAAACAGGAAGTGCATGAAGAGCATATAATGGGAATTATTTATCTCTGCTACCCACCGTTTTCTTTATACATGTACATGTATCAGCTTCTTAAGTTTAGCTATAAAGAATTTTTTGTATGTAAAATAGACAGTTTGAAAAGGATCAAACACTGGCAGCCATTACATAGCGCACTTAATCAGATACGTGAGAATATATAAAAGATTTCCTGATAAAAAAAATCAAATGTAAGTAGTCCTTCAAAATGTAAAAACTTTAAAAAAACCGAACATACCATATAAATGTGACCACTTACTATAACAAGCTGATGAGAAAATGAGATCGTCAACATTTTCTAGCTCATCGAAGTTGGATACTTTGAAGCTGTTTTCAATGACAGGAGGACTGGCAATACCATCCAGCTCACGGGTATCCGTCAAACCAACACCAATGGTAAAGATATGGATTCCATCATCTCGAGCCTCCCTAGCGAGGGGTAAAGTTCTGTCAGAGTTCACTGTTGACACTCCATCTTAAATATAATGATAGAAATTATAAAATATGTTGGAAATTAAGAATGGAAATAAAAAAACATATAAAAAAGTGAGTTACAATAATTACAGTGAAACAAAAGAAATAATTAATTGCACATAATAAAATTTTTAAAAAAAATTTATATAAAGAGTTTAGCATCTTCCATACCTGTTAATACAATGGCTATATTAGGAACATCTGGCCTGTCACCATTAGCTGGTGTAAATACATGATTTCTTAACCTTTCAAGAGCACCAGCTGTATTGGTGCTGCCAAATATGTATTTGACTTCATCAACCATTTCCAAAATTTCATTTTTCTTAAAGGAAGTATTTAATTCAAAATGTATGGCCACCTCAGAGCTGTATGTTATCATAGCAACACGCACATTTCCAGAATCTATATCTGTTTTGCTGATAAAATCTTTCACAAAGAGAATAACCTAAAATTGTAAACAGAAATAGTTTTACAGGTTTTGATATAAATAAAACCATAAGTGTTACTTTAATGGTGCACAGCAATCGAAAATTGACCTAATCCTGACAACAACAAAAAATGAGATTTGAAATCTGAATAACTAATGAAATAATAGCTCCAAAGGAAATGTATGTACATGTACTAACTAAATAAGCAGAGATGGCAAATAGAGTTTTGTCAACATTTAAAAACTATTTTGCATGCCACAAGAGTTTCCTGGCTTGACAAGTGTGGCGCGTGTGCCATGTATTTGCCATCCCTGTTTTAAAGCATGGCTTTATGTTATATTAAAACTATAATCATTAAATTATTCACAGGAATGGAATATGCAACAAACTAAATAGCCACCACTCATTATTGTGAAATACCTTTTTAAAATTTTCTTCTGTCACACTTGTAGACGAGTCAATAACAAAGGCAAGATCTGCTCTGGCCAGGGCACATTCTGAATAAAAAAAATGGTATGAGAGTTTACATATGTTAAGTGTCCCAACTGATGGCAGGTTTGTATGGGAGTTTACATATGTTAAGTGTCCCAACTGATGGCAGGTTTGTATGAGAGTTTACATATGTTAAGTGTCCCAACAGATGGCAGGTTTGTATGGGAGTTTACATATGTTAAGTGTCCCAACAGATGGCAGGTCTGTATGGGAGTTTACATATGTTAAGTGTCCCAACTGATGGCAGGTCTGTATGGGAGTTTACATATGTTAAGTGTCCCAACAGATGGCAGGTTTGTATGGGAGTTTACATATGTTAAGTGTCCCAACAGATGGCAGGTTTGTATGGGAGTTTACATATGTTAAGTGTCCCAACTGATGGCAGGTCTGTATGGGAGTTTACATATGTTAAATGTCCCAACAGATGGCAGGTTTGTATGAGAGTTTACATATGTTAAGTGTCCCAACAGATGGCAGGTTTGTATGGGAGTTTACATATGTTAAGTGTCTCAACTGATGGCAGGTTTGTATGGGAGTTTACATATGTAAAGTGTCCCAACTGATGGCAGGTTTTTGTTGATTTTACGCTGTGTAACTGTTGGTTTTATATTTTCATACCCTAAATACATATTCATTTCATCCCTATACATCAATTTATTGGAAATTGAATAAACTTTTAGAATTAAGTTGATGAAGATGATACATGTAATTTGCAAAAAATGTATTCAAATAGGAATATTCTTTAACATTTGATAGGTTTTCACAATGCCTATTAGAATATATTAATTTGGGTGATAAAATATAAAGAACTTCTAGTTAATGTCACAGTTGATCATGTGCCATCCCCTCACCCCCCAAATTGTGATAAGAAAGTTGCCTCATAATTAACAAAAATTGTTTTTATTTACCTGAAAGAAGTGGAGTAGGCAAGGTTGACCCTGTGGGGAAAAAAAAACCATTTCTACAGATTTCATTTCATTAAGAAACTTCAAGGAATAGAACAATATCATTTAAATAAATCCTACTACAGTCGGTGCATCTAAATTACTATCATGTATTTACATTTTATGCAAGTAAAACGTTGAACCTGATTCAACAGTATATATATATAAATAATAGTACATTCTGGATGAAAACAAAAGTTTATAACACAAAGATTACACATTATCAACAACAGACTTACAGATAACTTGATTGGCTTAAGTCTAGAAATTAAAAAATAAATGGATTAGTGTTTCATGTCAAAGGGAAGTAAAAAAAAAAGAACAACAACCAAAATCAGGCGTCCCTAAACTATACAACACACGGACCTAAACTGTACAACACATGGCCCTAAACTATACAACACATGGTCCTAAACTGTACAACACATGGCCCTAAACTGTACAAGACATGGCCCTAAACTGTAAAACACATGGCCCTAAACTATACAACACATGGCACTAAACTATACAACTCATGGAATACATAAAATATTAAAACGACTATATCAGGGAAGTAAATTTTAAATGCTTTCTTATTTTCCAAACATCAGAATATGCTGACACTAGATATCAATAGTCTGGAAAAAAGGGAATTTTCTTCCAAAGCAAACTTACATTTTTTTTTATGACCTAGAATTTAAAAAGAAAATCAATGGCAATATTCCAAATTTACTAATAAAAAAAATGTAAATATTTATTTATGGTATATAAGCATTCTTAAAAACATTTAACTTAATCGGAAGACTGATGCACAAATATCTCTGGACTAACTTACGAAGAATTGCATCATCCACTTAGCCCATTATACATGTACAGTGTATGGGTGTCCATCATCCACTTAGCCCATTATACATGTACAGTGTATGGGTGTCCTATGCTGGATAGATTCAAGCATAACACTTTTTTTAAAGCATTAACCTACCAATTAAATGAATATAATATAAAATCAACTAAGTTTTTTTTTTCCTATTTATCAGCAAGGAATAATCTTGTACTATATCTTGTGCACGCTGCAGACCAAAGTGTAGGGACACCTGATTTAAATGCACAAAATTTTGTAAGACTAAAGAAGAACATGCAGCTTATTTTTGTTTTTTAAATAATTTTAAAACACTGTCAATTACAATCACTGTCGATAACAATCACTGTCAATAACAATCACTGTCAATAACAATCACTGTCAATTACAATCACTGTCGATAACAATCACTGTCAATTACAATCACTGTCAATAACAGGTATTTACTAGATTATTCTGATGAACAGACATTCTTTAGGTTGAGTCAGTCAAACTGGGTTTTTTTTAATGCTAATCCTGTTTAGTTTGAAAAAAAAAATAGAAAATTAGTTTATGTAATATACATTTAAAAGTAATAGAATGATTCAACATTGATTTACAAATCAGAGGGGAAAGAATGGTGTTAATTATTTTACTTCTCTAAATCCATTAGGTCATTTGACTGGAGTATTATAATCTATTGCATTAAGATATGTTAAACAGCCACTTGTGTTGGAATATACAAAGAAAACTTTTTTCTCATGCTTGTTATCAATATTTTATAATTAGAAGGGAAGGGATGTGACTATTATAGAGTAGTATACTTTATAAATAATTGGACAATATAAAACAAAATATTAATGGAAAATCTTTGAAAAAAAAAATTAATAATATTGATAGATCATACCTCCACATAAGGCTGAGAAAACCTTTTGCCTTAGACCTCTCAACTCTGAGAAATCTTGAACTGCAAATCTGTTTTCATCTACTGGTTTACTTGCAATACCATCCAACTCTTTTGTATCTGTCAAACCAATACCAATGGCATAGATGTGAATTCCTTCAGCTCTGGCTTGTTCCGCTTCAGGAACTGTTCTTCTTGAGTTGATATTTGAGACACCATCTGTCACAACCACAGCTACGTTGTCAACTCCTGGACGATCACCATTTTCTAGTGTGAACATAACTGACCTCATAGTTCTCAGAGCATCTGCTGTGTTGGTACTTCCATAGCGATAAGGAATGTCATCAATGGCATTGTACACATCAGCTTTCTTTGAATGATCCTTCATTTGGAACTGGACATAATCAGCATCACTGTAGATGACCACACCAACTCTCACATTGCCACCATCAATATCAGCATCCAAGAGGAAGTCTTTAACAAAGTCTTTCATCAGATCAAAGTTAGGTTCTGTTACACTAGTGGAGGCATCAAGAACAAATACTAAGTCAAGTCTGGCACCAGCACAACCTGCAAATAATTCAATTAGACTAACATAGAAATTCTGCTGTTGATTACAAGTAGAATATAAAATAAAAAATATGAATAACATTTTTAATGATATATTTGTGAAGTACAATAAAAAAATAGAGGTATGTATGTAAAGGATTTGCACAATGTCCATTACACCATATTATGGGAGGATTATAAAGATACATTTTAACCTTTATGAATCCATAACATCTGTACGGCTCTATGATCTCAGTATAGCCTAGTGCATTGTGGTCTGCAAAATTTGCAGGTGATTTTCTTGAACAGCATATTTTCTGTTAATTTATTTTATAAATAAGCACACTTCCACACATCTTCAATTATACCTCCCCACCCCCCAACTCAAAGATCAGGTCTTCTCAAGGCTATGGAGAAGAGAAGGATTATTGTAATTTAGGGAAGTAAAGCCGGCTGGGTTTTGTGCTAACCACACAATCCCTTTATATTCAGAGGTTATAGAAACATGTACTCTACACTTCATCTGCCCCAATGGCCCATTAGGGCTATGGGAAAATTACTTTATTTTTGTCTTATTAAACGATTCCAAAAACTTGTTAAGCCAAATATTCATAGTGGGTGATTGCACAATGTGCCACCCATCACTTTGTCTTGGGATGACCTCGACATTGTTGTGATTTCTTTAGTGACAGCAGAAAGCAGAACCAGATAGGATGTTGGAAAGACAATTCAAAATACAGAAAGACGTGGCATGATGTCTACAAGAGCTTAATTGTAATATTTATTCCTGTGAATAGATTGGGGTGTATATAAACTTTGAGCGCACCCTGTACGAAACAGAAAACCTCAACATTATTAAATGTGCACAGCTATGGCTTTACTTACTAACTCTAGGTTTAGGTGTCGTAGGCTCAGCTCTAGGTGGAGGTAATGATGAACCTGGTAGAAAACAAGAAATTAAAACAATCATTACAATCAAAGGACAATTATATCAGTAGAAAAGTCAAGTATGACTTATTTAACACAATAGTAATAATATTTCTGACAAATATTTTTTTCTGATTGCTTTGATTTTCTATTCAATGATATTGTTGTATCATAATGATGAAGCGATAATTGTTTTTAAAGTAAGAGTTTTTAAAAAGAACAAGTTCAGTTGAGAATTAAGGTCTTGATCTTTTAATGAATCAATTACAACTGAAGGGAGAGTTGTATTTAATATTTTTTACAGACCCATCATAGCATTCTGTGGATTGCACTGGTCAATTAGAAAACAAAGATATATAGTCTATTGGTGTCAAGCACACAAAGGAATAATATACACAGTAATGAAATGGTTAACAACATATATCCCCTATGTCAGGTATAAACCACACTAAATCCCAGGTGTGATCAGCATTCCAATCCAAGACCAAAAGCTTAAATACCTGACAGTCAACAGAAGATAGGAGAGAGACATTTTAATTTACATTAAATTGTATGGGTACAAAGTTTCTATATTGAATCACATTGTTAATCATTAAATTTCAACCAGTCCTTTTCTCTAAGAAAACATTAAAATGATAAACTAGCTTATGTTTCATAACTATTTAACTATTGGAAAATTATTTATATATAAAAAAATAAAAGAATGTGAGTCCTGAAACTTTCTAATCCCAAAAAAAATCCTCACAGCTGTTTATATTTTCTGTCAAAATATTTTTGTCTCATTTCTGTACTAGTATCAGATTGAAGCAGAGAACTTTTAAGAAGAAGATGTTTGGTTGGTTAAAAAATAAATTAAATTTCATAATGTGTGCTCTATAAATTCTACAATAAATGAAAGTCAACTTCAGTAAATGATTCATGACTTTGAATATCAGTAGAAAACATTACATTGTAAATCATAAGTCATCAGATTAATATGTTTATTACTTAAATACCAAGTAACACAAAAGCTGCTGTTATTATTATGTGCGTGTTTGTTCATGATGTACTTATTTCTTTACTTATCTAAAGCAAAAGCAACACATGCGGATCATTACAAATGAAAAAAATTAAATTTATCTAATAAATTAAAAAAATAAAGAATTATATTTTCTAAATTGAAATATATTAAAACATGATGCAAAGTAGTGGTAGGAAACCTTTAAGTTGTCATGGAACAAAAATTTGCTTTGTTTGCTTTATTCCTACAGAATTCTAAAATTAATATTTTTGATCCAGCAAATCTCTAAAATATTAACTTTATTCTTATGGACCACTAAATTTATTATTGTTATTATTGTGATTAAGGGCGCAAATCTTTTAACAAAAGACTAAATATGAAGATTGTTTTTGCTTAAGAATGTGATTGGTTTACATTATTCTTTCTGCGGACTCTCAAATTTCTTCAAATAACACCAGTTAATGGCTGCTGGTGTAAAGCATTTGTATTGTAACTGGTGGAAAAGCCTGCTGTAATGGAAAATAACATTTGGCTTTTATTGCCATGAACACAATACGATATGAAAACTACCAGCGAGGGAGAAACATGGTTACAACACATACAACGCACGATATAAAAACTACCTGAGGGAGACACACACAGGTTAGACCATTAGGTATTTAAGATTTTTAACACAATGGAAAATATCTGACTTAATGATTAATTATTGGTAAAATAAAGAGTCATATATCTTAGTGTATCATAAGATAGTAATAAATAAATAGCTATACTTTCAAATTTAGCATTTCTTTTACATGTACAGTGAAATATCCTATTTACAAATGACAGTGTAACTAATTTTTCAGTACAGCAAAAACTTTTTTGGTCCATTCCCCTTCGCTTAAATAACATCAGTTAAAAATCATCAGTGTAAGGGAAATAAAAAGCATTTGGTGAACAAACATAAGCCAATAAACAAAACTACGTTTCTTTACTAAATTGAGCTGTATGATAGATGAGGGGGAGGGACAGTCAAGATTTAGAAATGTGCGACAGGAATAGTGTTTTTGTGATTGACAGCATGGTGTGGCTTCAGCAAAGTGTGATCATACCAGTATTGTTTAGGGTAGCTATTTTTTATGGAAACTGATGATTGCATTTCACAAAGACGATTTTGGCTATTATCTAATACATAATCGTCTAGCCTGGTATATGTACGGGGGGCAGACCAACCGAGTGAGCGAGCGTGTGTATAACTTCCGCGGCTAAAAATAGACTGAGGAATTCCAAAATTTTAGTCTCACTCAAGGGGAGTTAACTCTTGCTCTGCTAAAAATAGTCTTGGGAATTCCAAGTAGTGTGCAAATTATGTAAAGTTGTAAAGATGGTCAAAGGGAAACAACTCAAGTATAAGGAGTCAACTAATTACATCACACTTTTGCAGAATTAAAAAAAATCAATAAACCAGTGTTACTTGTGTTGGGGGAGGGTGCCCTAATGAGAAAGAAGCAAGACACTTAGAAGTATACTCGCTTGCATTTGTGTGTTGCTATTTCTTGAACATGATAAAACACAATGAAGAACTGTTTGGAAATGAGTCCTTTAAAATAATATTATGTAAATTATGTAAAGTTGGATGTTTGATTCAAAGTTTAATAGTCGGGGGTTGTTTTTGTAAAGCTTCTGTACCTATAATAAGGATTATATTCTTTGGGATGAGCTATATAAAATATGAACTTTATTTGATGTATTCTTAAGTGTCCCTTAAATGTGTTTTGGCTACAATAATCTGTTAAAATATTATGAAGGAATTAAGATTTTAAGAGTTTAATCATCAGGGGTTGTTTATGTTAAGATTTTGTACCCATAGTGAGGATTATTTTCTTTGGGATGAACTATTTAACATATGAACTTTATTTGATGTACTATTAGGTGTCCCTATTCTCAAATGTATTTTGGCTACAATAATCTCTTCATGTCCTTGGGGCCACTGCGAGTGATTGTTAACGCACTCAAATATATTTTTCACTATTTTCAACTACAACTGTGTGACTACTCGCCGGTTCGGGTACCAGGCCTTTGATCTAGTGGTTTAAAAAATGGTGATCTTTTTGTTTGCATCATGGAAACTTTTTTAAGTTAATGAAAAACGCATTATGTTTAAAAAAAATGTCATCAATACATTATTTAATAATTTAGATGGAATTTGCAACAAACAGAAAATATTATAATGCAAGAAGTGTGAACAGGTAAACAAAACAAATTAATTTCATGCAATAACTCTTAACCATCCTTTTTTTACGCTTATTTTTTACTATACGAAATTTCATGAAGAGGAAACATGTAGTTAAATACAGTTGCAGATTTACTTTAACATCAACCACAATTACTTTAGACTATTTCAAAAAAATTACTGAAATATCTTATATAATACTTTCAATGAACTACATTCACAAGAACAATGTGGGAAAAAATGTTAACAGCCCTCCACCAAACCCTGAATTTCAGTTTAACAACATTTAACTATAAAGTGTAAATTACAAGTTCCCTGTCAATTTGTTTATAGGGACATTTCACTGTACATGTATTATCTTCCTGAAGGAAACACTTACATAGGGCAGAGAAAACTTTCTGTCTTAGACCTCTCAACTCTGTGAAGTCTTGAACTGCAAATCTGTTTTCATCTATTGGTTTACTTGCAATACCATCCAACTCTTTTGTATCTGTCAAACCAATACCAATGGCATATATGTGAATTCCTTCAGCTCTGGCTTGTTCAGCTTCAGGAACTGTTCTTCTTGAGTTGATATTTGAGACACCATCTGTCACAACCACAGCTACGTTGTCAACTCCTGGACGATCACCATTTT
This sequence comes from Bulinus truncatus, assembly GCA_021962125.1. Taxonomy (NCBI): domain Eukaryota; kingdom Metazoa; phylum Mollusca; class Gastropoda; family Planorbidae; genus Bulinus; species Bulinus truncatus. Next base: position 167,507 of record JAGDYQ010000316.1, on the reverse strand, counting down.
CTGGTGTGAACATAACTGACCTCATAGTTCTCAGTGCATCTGCTGTGTTGGTACTTCCATAGCGATAAGGAATGTCATCAATGGCATTGTACACATCAGCTTTCTTTGAATGATCCTTCATTTGGAACTGGACATAATCAGCATCACTGTAGATGACCACACCAACTCTCACATTGCCACCATCAATATCAGCATCCAAGAGGAAGTCTTTAACAAAGTCTTTCATCAGTTCAAAGTTAGGTTCTGTTACACTAGTGGAGGCATCAAGAACAAATACTAAGTCAAGTCTGGCACCAGCACAACCTGCAATTGGAGAAAAAATATATAAAACAATTAGTAAAACAAAATTATAAAAAAAAAATAGAAATATTTTGTAAACATTTACTGAGAAATGTATAAAAATGTTTTTTCTTTTCAAATATTAATTAAGTATTAGGTTTTAGCTTCTGTCAGTAAAACCAGTAAAAACAAATTGGCCTAAATTTCCTACACAGAGTTTTGAGATTTAAAAAACGACAACCTTGATATGAATTTATGAATAATTAATAAAATAATGTTTTTATTGAAAAAATCTTAAATGAAATAATTCTTCATGTAGAGTACTAAAACACACCCTTATTTTGATTGCATACATGGCATGAAACTCTAAAGAAATGTGAAATATTAGATACATTTAAAAAATTGTTCAAGACAATAGAAAGGTTTGTTTTATTGGATGCTCAATAAGAAAATATTAAAATGAAAAAATGTTTCTATAAATATGCAATATAACTATACATAGTAAAAAGTAAAGTTCCCTTAAGTCCCTAAGGACTCATCGGGGCAGATGAAGTGTAGAATTCATCTGTTACAGTAACCTCAGCAAATAAAGGGATAGTGTGGTTAGCACAACACCCTGCCGCCTTTACTCCCCCATCTTTTAAGCCGAGTACCCATTTAAAGCTGGATGGACTTGGGGACTTACACCAGGACCTGAAAAAATCCACAAGGTTCTTACTAAGGTTCGAAACCAGGACTCTCTGGTTGGCAATCGAGCGCCCTACACCACACAACCACCCATCCTGTTATAGATAGGAGTAGCAAACAATGATTTAAATTATCTTGGGATTGTTTTCCTTTAAAAAATTGTTGCATAGTTGTTTTTTTAATTACATTTACCTTTATTTTTGGGTAATGTAAAGTTTATATTCAGCTATATTTAGATGAGGGGGGGGGAGCTGATCAGACCATTGAGTTTGTTGTTTGAACTCATACAAATATCACAACAGTCAAGTTTATTTGTTAAATTAAAAAATGTATAGAGAATGACAGTGTACAATTTTTAATGTTTTATATAACAAAAAATGCAGCCTAAGTCCACCTTAAAATATTTTATAAATGTAGAAATGTTAAATTTTTGCAAAAAAAATGCACATTACAAAAAAAAGTAAGTAACCTAATTGTTAATGAAATATAGGAACAGTAAGATATTTTGTTTATAAAAGTGTTTAATGATAAAAAAAATACTAACTTATAAATAAACAATGATTTTTTTGGGGGCATATTTTTGTGAAGAAACAGAACAAAATAGGCTGGAAACAAAATACAGATAAACTCAAGCATATATGTACTCAGTAAACTAGACAGTAAACTTGACTGTCTGTAGAATGTACTGACACAAAAAAAGTTACTTACTGACTCTTGGTTTAGGTGTAGTTGGTGGTGGTGTTGGTGGTGCAGTTCTGACTGGAGCCGCAGTTGAACCTGACGGAAATAAATGTATTGAAATATTTCATCTGTTTCTTAACAAAACTAAAAAACCACTAATAAGCAAAAAACGGCTTTCATTTTGTTATAATTCTTTTTGAGTTAATAACAATCTAAAAAAATATATTTCATTTTAGGATTTGCAAAAACAAGAGACTTTTCTGTAAAGATACAGCAAAAAAATTGAATGTAAGGAAATGAAATTCAATGACATAGAAACAATAAATTTAAAGTTCCATCTTTTTTATTTATATTTTGAAAAAAATCAAGAAGATGCTTACACAAAGCAGAGAAAACTTTCTGTCTTAGACCTCGCAACTCTGTGAAGTCTTGAACTGCAAATCTGTTTTCATCTATTGGTTTACTTGCAATACCATCCAACTCTTTTGTATCTGTCAAACCAATACCAATGGCATAGATGTGAATTCCTTCAGCTCTGGCTTGTTCAGCTTCAGGAACTGTCCTTCTTGAGTTAATATTTGAGACACCATCTGTCACAACCACGGCTACGTTGTCAACTCCTGGACGATCACCATTTTCTGGTGTGAACATAACTGACCTCATAGTTCTAAGTGCATCTGCTGTGTTGGTACTTCCATAGCGATAAGGAATGTCATCAATGGCATTGTACACATCAGCTTTCTTTGAATGATCCTTCATTTGGAACTGAACATAATCAGCATCACTGTAGATGACTACACCAACTCTCACATTGCCACCATCAATATCAGCATCCAAGAGGAAGTCTTTAACAAAGTCTTTCATCAGTTCAAAGTTAGGTTCTGTTACACTAGTGGAGGCATCAAGAACAAATACCAAGTCAAGTCTGGCACCAGCACAACCTGAAAATAAGGTGTTTGTTTATAAAGGATTATATACACAATAAAAAAACTCTTTAAGAAAGAATGATAATTAGACAAAAAATGCAAGTAGAGTATTACCAACCTTTTAACTTTTAAAATGAGTAATTTAGACAAATTTTATTGTTTGTTAAGTCAGATTTAAACCTACTTTTGCAATCTTAAATAAATATGAAACCATCATTGTATTTATGTATGTATGTTCAGAATAAAATTCACATTGTTGAACCAAAAAGCAACACACTTGGAAAGGTAATAACTTTTGACCATGTTAATACACCAAACTTGGGATGGTAATAACTTTTGACCATGTTATTGCTTTTGCTGATAATATCTCTTTTAAATTATCTGGATTAACATAATGAAGTATTTAAATCTGAATAAACATTCTATTGATTAACTGAGACTACTGTTGATTGATGAGTTTGACAGTGTATGTGTGTGTGTGTAGTTTGACAGTGTATGTGTGTGTGTAGTTTGACAGTGTATGTGTGTAGTTTGACAGTGTATGTGTGTGTGTGTGTGTGTAGTTTGACAGTGTGTGTGTGTAGTTTGACAGTGTGTGTGTGTGTGTGTGTGTAGTTTGACAGTGTGTGTGTGTGTGTGTGAAGTCCACGTAAGGATGAGAAGGTTTTTATGGTGCCCTGCTTTCATTCCCCCTATAGTCGATAGTGCAATGGCCATGGGGGCACCACCTTAGACATAGCAGGGACTTCAGCCATGACATGAAATATTCATTGGTCCTCACCGGAGATCTTAAGTCTATCAGCTCCAGTCTTATAGCTAGGGATACCTAACTTAAGTCTATCAGCTCCAGTCTTATAGCTAGGGATACCTAACTTAAGTCTATCAGCTCCAGTCTTATAGCTAGGGATACCTAAATTAAGTCTATCAGCTCCAGTCTTATAGCTAGGGATACCTAAATTAAGTCTATCAGCTCCAGTCTTATAGCTAGGGATACCTAAATTAAGTCTATCAGCTCCAGTCTTATAGCTAGGGATACCTAAATTAAGTCTATCAGCTCCAGTCTTATAGCTAGGTGTCCCAATATAAAGAGGACACCCTGATAAGATTTTTTTACCTTTACCTAGACAGTCTAGCATGATAAGACTTAACAATTGGGAAGTAGTTAAGAAAGGCCCCAGTTCTCTAAACGTAAAGGGGTCCAGGATTTTTCTTAGGCCCCCCTAAATGAAACTTTACATAGGACCCGCCCCCAACAAAAACCTTTAACTAGAGCCCCTAAATGTCTTTCTTTTAATGCCTCCAAATGTTTGTTAGGGCCCATAAATGATCTTTTGCCACTGGCACCCAAAGGCGTTAGAAGGCTCTAAAGACGATCTTACAATATGTTTAACAAATTTGAGCTAGACGTAAGAATACTCAATCTGTGTGCAGTTAAAAATTCTGCTATATTTATCCAATAAATAATAATCCTATAAACCAGGGGTGGGCAAACTACGGCCTGCGGGACGCATGCGGCCCATCAGCATATATTATGCGGCCCGTATGCCAAGCTTTTGTCACTATTTGGTTTCACATACATTTGTGAGCAAACGTTTTCTTGTATGAAAATAAACAAGTCTAAGAACAAATCGATGTTGACTGACTGCAATTTATATGGTCATGCGAATCATAACCAGTGGACTGGTTCCACAGTTCACAAACATTATCCCAAATTGTGGACAGTTACACACTTCTCATTAATTATAAATGTACTCTGTTCCTTTGTCTTCATAATTATTATGACAGGCAAAAATAAACTTTTATTGAGTTAATATGAATATCAAAGTCATATTACCAAAATTAGCACTGAACTGATTTAGTTCATTTTTATTAAATGTATATCAAGTGTAATACAGTGTGAATGTGAAATAAAATGACAAATACATAGTTATTATCATTAGTTCATATTTTCATACGTTGTAAATTGTAATTGAAGTAGACAAAATATATATGCGGCCCACGGATAACAATCAAGTTTTCAATGTGGCCCACCATAGTAAAAGTTTACCCATCCCTGCTATAAACCAATAAATAATCTGGCTAATTTTCCTGTGTTAAACTGCGGTATGCAGTTATCATCCCTACTCTAAACTCAAGACAAGTTCAGTTTGACTCTTCTATTTGTTGGGTTTCATAACAGCTCTAGCCTCACTAAAAAGTTTCTACTGCCATACTTTTACTATATGTAATTAAAAATGAGATTAGCAGTTACAAAACATAAGCCAAATCCTCTCTTTTATAAAGCAATGGTATGCAAATATAAATTCAAGTTCTCTACTCCCAACAATAAGTTCATTATTAACTAAACAGTCCTGAGTCCTTAGGAAAGTTACTAGGATGGGTTGTATTGAAATTCTACATTCACATGTCTCATACATAGTCCATTGTCTCTAAATAGTGACTTAAAATAAATAGATATTATTTCACTATTGTCAACTAATCCCCTGTAAACAAGTCTACTGATAAAGACTGCTCTGCTGCACATAAAACTCTGCCACATCATTTGATACAGGCAACAAGAAGAAAGAAAAATATAAAAGCAATAAACAAAGTCTCGTTTTCTAACACTAACATATGACACTTTCTAACACTAACATTAACATATGACACTTTCTAACACTAACATATGACACTTTCTAACACTAACATCTGACGTACTGTAAATCATCAATCTCTAAATGCTGCAAAACGAATCCCCACAAAATGTCTTCACGCACATAAAAAGGCTTAGTACAAAGGTCTAGAAATAGGCATACAATTACCAGTACAAAAGGCTAGAAATATGCATACACTGTACCAAAAATTTCAATTGGAAGAATGAGGCTAATTACATCTTAAAAACAGTGTCACCAAAGCTAAATGTTCATGGAAGCAAACTACAAATATTTAGTTCCTTACTAATGTCACCTTTAAGTGCTGGGCTAGAAAAATTTGTGAAAGGATTCTCCTGCAGTAGTTGGGTGGGAGAAGAAGAGCAATTTTTATTGCTGGAGGGAGAGGGGAAGGAGAGCAACTGAATCGGTGTTTGCATGAGAGTGAAACAACAGTAGGCATAGGGCAGAGTTGAATATAAAAATAACAATACAACAGATGATACTTACTGGCTCTTGGTTTGGGAGTTGTTGGTGGTGGTGTAGGTGGTTCAGTTCTGACTGGAGCAACAGTTGAACCTGGACACAAATTATTTAGTATCAGCAACAAGACAAAAAATAGCTCTAAAGAAAAAAATGATTAAGAAAAATAAAAACTAAAAGATAAACAAACTAGACTCAAACATTTTGTTTTACTATATTCACAAAGATGCTTATATAATACCTACAATAAACTATATTCACAAGAACAACGTAAGCCAAAATGTTAACGACCCTCCACCACACCTTCAATTTCACTGTAACATCATTTAACTATAAAGTGTAAATTACAAGTTCCCTGTCAATTTGTTTATAAGGACATTTCACTGTATTATCTTCCTGAAGGAAAAACTTACACAAAGCAGAGAAAACTTTCTGTCTTAGACCTCGCAACTCTGTGAAGTCTTGAACTGCAAATCTGTTTTCATCTACTGGTTTACTTGCAATACCATCCAACTCTTTTGTATCTGTCAAACCAATACCAATGGCATAGATGTGAATTCCTTCAGCTCTGGCTTGTTCAGCTTCAGGAACTGTTCTTCTTGAGTTGATATTTGAGACACCATCTGTCACAACCACAGCTACGTTGTCAACTCCTGGACGATCACCATTTTCTAGTGTGAACATAACTGACCTCATAGTTCTCAGAGCGTCTGCTGTGTTGGTACTTCCATAGCGATAAGGAATGTCATCAATGGCATTGTACACATCAGCTTTCTTTGAATGATCCTTCATTTGGAACTGGACATAATCAGCATCACTGTAGATGACCACACCAACTCTCACATTGCCACCATCAATATCAGCATCCAAGAGGAAGTCTTTAACAAAGTCTTTCATGAGATCAAAGTTAGGTTCTGTTACACTAGTGGAGGCATCAAGAACAAATACCAAATCAAGTCTGGCACCAGCACAACCTTAAAAAAAACATTTTTTAACAAGTTATTTAGATAATCATATGTTGACAGTTATATTTTAACAATACTTTTATGAAAAAAAAATATCTGCTTTGAATAAAAAACCTGAATAATCAAAGATACTTATGAATATCATTATATATTAAAACTAATTTCAACATAGAAATCACTGAATTGATCAAATCTTGTTATTTTCATAATTTAAACCTTGCTGCCCTAAATGCTGCAATTTGTAACATTTTCTATTTTAATTTTTTTTTTAAACAAAATTTTGAAAAACAAAATTATTCTGTAGACATATGTACATGTATGAATTGATCATGTGAGTCAGATGGAATAAGACTCACTCAGATTTTCTGGGAAATTCTCCTTTTTAATTACATTTGGAGAAGATTATCTCATCAAAAAGAAAATGTTTGTTTTTTAATGTGGAATTTAATTACCTAAACCAATTCCCGGCTGACTTGTATTAATATTTAATAAAAATCATTGTAAACCTGGTTTTTTTTACACATTTATAGAAACTATTACATAATTCTACATTTTAAGAAAAGGCATTGAAATAAAATATCTTTCTTTGGCATTTAAATGAAACATGGTGTATTTTATTAGGTTTACATTTATATATATATATATATATATATGTCAACAAATATGTGATGGTATATTTATTGTCTACTACAGTCAACATCTATGTGATGGTATATTGTCTACGACAGTCAACATATTTGTGATGGTATATTGTTTACCACTGCCAACATCTATGTGATGGTAGATTGTCCACTATAATATACATCCGTGTGAGGGTATATTATCTATTATAGTGTTGCAACTGTTATGACTGTAGTAGCTGCCACAATTATCTACCCACACAAAGAAATGAAATTAATTGTGCTTGTAACCTGAGGTTCGACTATATAAATAAAATGTGTGTATATTAGGGTGTCCCAAAAATGCTCTAAAAATTTTTTTTTTAAAATCTTTGGTGTCTCACCCCCTGAAATGTGTCTCTTGGGTACAATGAGTGAATTGGTGAAGTTGTAGCTCATTTGAACAACATTTAGAGGTCCCCTAAGAGCTTTTAAAATTCCAGTATTAGGCCAACATAAAAATCCAGACGAATCATGGCTCAAATAATTTGCAGTTTTTGCATGCCATAGTTGAATAAAATGAAGTTTAAATATACTTATATTTATCTCATTGCTACCATTAACTAGAGTTGAAATTGTGTGATTCTTAATTAGAAAATGTAATAAATGCTAGAAAACATATAAAATACCTAATGTGCAAAATTTAAGCAATGTACATATTTTTTGAAGATTTAATTTTTTTAAACTAAGCATGCTAAATTGTCAGGCATCATATCACCAAAAGTTGCTGCAGTGCTGGACAGAACGAACACCAGCATTAGAAAATCAACAATGATACTTGCATCCGCATTCAACGAAGCTGGTGTACGACATCTGACACAGTATTTTCCAAGAGCACAATGCATCGTCATCCCAAGCTTTGTCGTCAACAAGCTGCAGCATGTATAAAAGAAGAATATATTCCCTCAAAATCAATTGTACATTGGGATGGTAAGCTACTGCCCAATGTTACCGGACATGTTACCAACAATGGCCATCGATTACCTGTCCTGCTCTCGTCACTTGTCGATGGCACTACAAAGCTTCTTGGTGTTCCCAAGTTAGCATCCGGGTCAGGATGGGTAGCTGCTGATGCAGTATATGAACATATCAAATCATGGAAGTTCGAATCTATGGTCATCGGCATGTGCTTCGACACTACGGCTTCCAATACTGGAAGACTCAATAGAGCTTGCATTCTGTTAGAAGTAGCCCTGGGACGTAATCTATTATGGATGGCATGCCGTCATCACATGTTGGAAGTACTCCTTTCCGATGCATTCAATGTTTGTCTTGGACCATCCACTGGACCAGATATTTTGTTTTTTAAGAGGTTTCGAGAAAAATGGCCAGAATTAAACCACACACCCGAAGCCAGATCCGCCCCTTTGATAATCGTGTCTGATTCGATTAAAGAATTTATTAAATGTCAACTTGAGGTCAGTCATTCATGTGATGATTATTTTGGAATTTCTTCTGCTTGCTGCACAAATGGTTGGGTTGGAGGTTGATGTAAGCATTCGCAGACCTGGTGCCCTACATAGGGCAAGGTGGATGGCGAAAGCAATCTATGCATTAAAAATCGATCTATTGTTTGCAGGCAATGAAACCATCTTTCAGTTAACAGCTCGAGAATTACAAGGTAATCAGCGCTTTAATCGGTTTACCATATGTGTTTATCTTCAATCATGGTTTTCATGCAGGCTCACCGCAGATGCACCTGTGAATGATATCTTGTTGAGAAAGCGTTTATACGAATATGATGATGCTGTTCTTCAATCGACTGGATTGAAAATGATGGTGCGTCACTCGTGGTACTTGAGTCCGGAACTGTTGACGCTTGCGTTATTTTAAACCCTTTTGTCGGACAAAGAAAAAACTGGCCTTGTTCGGACAATGCAATCAGAACGTGGACCGCATCTCATAAAAACACTATCAAAAAGTGTTGTTGAATTGCGTGCTTCTACCACATTTTTTGAAACATCCAACATTGATGCCAGTTTTCTAGATGTTCCTGTTGAAGCCTGGTCAGATACACCATCTTTTAAAGTTGCAGCAGATTTTGTAAAGAATCTGGCGTGTATCAATGACTCTGCAGAGCGAAGTGTAGCACTGATACAAAATTTCAATGACAGTATCACCAAGAATGAAGAACAAAGACATTTTTTGCTCCAAGTGGTTGAAAAACATCGGAAAAATTTTGCAGAGTGTAATCAAGAACAGCTGGCTAAAATTTAAATTTAAAGAACTTTTTTAAATTTTTGTCTACCCTACAGTACAAAGTATAAAATAAATAGCAGGAATGCTTATTTGCATTGCTTATTATTATTATTTTTCAAGCAGATTGATATTGATTCAAGAATTAACTTGACAAAATGAATAAAACTTTGTTTTTCATAATTTTTTACTGAAATTTCAAATTTAAAAGTATAAACCATTCAAGATTTATATATTTTGTTTCATTTAATATTATAAACAATACTAAGCATCAATTTGTTACTTAATATATCAGTTTCACATATAATGCAACATTAACGCAGTATTAGATTTGACCGCGAATGATTTTACACCAAAATCTGGAACTTTATGCCTCTTGGGGGACCTCTAAACATTGTCCAAATGAGCTGAAATTTTGCAGGTTAACTACTGTTACCATACAGACATATTCTGTGGGGTGAGACATCAACATTTCAAAACTTCATTTTTTTGGGACACCCTAGTGTATATAGATATTTTTGTTTGTTTATGCAACATAGAAAAAAACCCAAATAGGCCATTCCACTTTTTTTTCACAAATCTCCATTAAAAATCTGATACGATTTTTTTTTGGACATTTTCAAAACTGCAAATGCATGAAATGTTAAAATCTAATGAAGAGGAATGAAGCGATATAAGTGATATTGTAGTAATTAAAACTGACTTCCTGGTTTAAATGTAAAGGGACACATTTTTTCAATAACTCAGAGTACATAGAAAATATACATTTGACAATACTAATACATGTACAAAAAATAATAATAATTAAAGATATTTTAACTTTGTTGATATTAAAATTAATATGAATTAGTGTAGATTTATATTTTAACAAGAAGTATCTTAATATATGACGCTTTTACAAACAATTACCACTGGGCTTAACAGATATTTAAGTTTTATAACTGGTTATATATCTGTCTATCTTTCTGTCTTTATCTACCTAACTCTAACTAGATAGATGCACCTGTTTGAATGCAATAAATATACACTATTTAATACAAAAAGTACTTTAAATCAATAAAGATAGTGTTTCTTTATTTCTTAGCTTAAAAAATAAAATTATTTATTTAGGAAAATCTCTAATAAATATTCATTCCAGGGCATAATGCCAATATTTTATTCCTTTGTTCATTATTGTGATTTTGATTACATCATGTGATAAATAATTGCTAGAACAATGTCATGATGGAGGGTTCTTATATTTTCTGGTTTAAATAAGGGTTTTAATTTTTCTAAATGAAGCTTTTATTTTTGATCTCGCTACATGAGATTTGTATTTTGGAGATGAGTGCATTATAATATAGATATCTCTCAATATTTAAATGTGAAAATCTGTAAGTATGTTGTCCGAACACATTATGTATATAAGAATGGTGCAAGGCTGAATATGGTGTTGAACATGGGACGATGGTGTGGCAGGCAGAAATGTCTCAAGTCAAATGAAGCGGCCTTCCAAGACCAAACCTTTTTTGGGGGCTCCAGATGGTTGAGAAGGCTCTAACAGGCCAGTTCAGTGCGTATATGACAACTCTCTATGCCGCAGCAGTTGGGAGGTTGAGAAAACTTTAGAAAATGTGCATTTTTTTTCTACATTCATGCAGCTTTTGAAAGTGTATTTTCTTTAAGACTACATTTTTTGTATTTTGCAGTTCATGTGAATATTGGAGTTGTAAAGTCTTACTGTGTAGAAATTGAATAGGTAAATACATGTAACACTTGTCTTAAGTTTATATCCATTTAATTTATTTACTAACTATCAAAATAAAACAAGTGTAATGTGGAATGACACTTACTAACTCTAGGTTTAGGTGTGGTAGGTGGTGGTGTTGGTGGCTCAGTCCTGACAGGAGCCACAGTTGAACCTGGTGGAAAATAATGTGCTTAATTTCAGCTCATCATTTATTTTATGTTAAAAAAACAGGCAATTTTGGTATAATATATTATTAGAGTTATTATAATTACAAAACTGTGTTTAAGTAGTAATGTTATAAAATAAAGATTGTAATTTAATATACAAAATACAATTACTTTAAAATATAATAATATAAATATTTTTTTAATACAGATTTGTATTTTTTCACTACAAGTGATATAAATATCATTATTTAAACATACAAATGATCATAACAAAAAGGAAAAAAAAAAATGTATTCAACTTACATAGGAAACTTAACATAAATATTTGAACAAAATTTTACTTAAATAAGAAAATTTTAATTTTCAAAGCACTGCCAAAGAAAATGAATTTAAAAAAAAAATGAAATAAAACTTGATCTTGTATTTTTTTTAAATTATTCTCTAATAGTTTTTGTTTACAAAATGTTCCTATTTAATTAAAAAAAAGACTTACATAGCGCAGAGAAAACTTTCTGCCTTAAATCTCTCAACTCTGTGAAGTCTTGAACTGCAAATCGGTTTTCATCTATTGGTTTACTTGCAATACCATCCAACTCTTTTGTATCTGTCAAACCAATACCAATGGCATAGATGTGAATTCCTTCAGCTCTGGCTTGTTCAGCTTCAGGAACTGTTCTTCTTGAGTTGATATTTGAGACACCATCTGTCACAACCACGGCTACGTTGTCAACTCCTGGACGATCACCATTTTCTAGTGTGAACATAACTGACCTCATAGTTCTCAGTGCATCTGCTGTGTTGGTACTTCCATAGCGATAAGGAATGTCATCAATGGCATTGTACACATCAGCTTTCTTTGAATGATCCTTCATTTGGAACTGGACATAATCAGCATCACTGTAGATGACCACACCAACTCTCACATTGCCACCATCAATATCAGCATCCAAGAGGAAGTCTTTAACAAAGTCTTTCATCAGTTCAAAGTTAGGTTCTGTTACACTAGTGGAGGCATCAAGAACAAATACCAAATCTAGCTTGGCACCAGCACAACCTGTAAGAGGAGGTTTTATAAACACATTCTTTATATTCTCATAAGAGCTCTTACATGAGATTATAAATTTCAGAATAGTTAAAACTTTGAGGCATTTAGAAATTATGAACTCTAAGATTAAATTTAAAAACTTTTATTTTATACAAGAACATTTATCAGTTATTTTTTATATTCATAAGAACATTCAGTAAGGCATTAAGTGGCTGGTATTTGTACAACTTTGCTGTCTTGTCAATGATTTATATTATAATTTATATTCATAAGAACATTCAGTAAGGCATTGAGTTGCTGGTATTTTACAACGTTGCTGTCTTGTCAATGATTTATATTATAATTTATATACATTTTTATGAATTTTACATTGAGGAAAAGGAAACAAAAGTTAATGTTGAGATCATTATGAAATATTTATCATTTCTCTATGAAATACCAAGCTAGTAAATGAAAGAAGTTAATTTCTTTTGTATAATAAAATTATAAATCTATATTTGATTTTGAGTTTTAGCATCTATATTTGATTTTGACTTTTAGCAATCAGCCAGTTGGGCCAAAACCATTTGAAGAATAAACATATGGCAAGTAGCAGTTATTGCATAATGATTTCATTGGCACATCAACATTTGGCAATATTTGACAGGTAGTAAAAATAGATTTGATGATTGCTTCTTTTTGCAGACACTACTTAATGGATTCATACATAGATTTGACCAATGGATATCATGGTTTTATAGATGACATATAAGAATGACTGACATTTTATAAAATGTAACGTTTTAATCAAATGTTAAAGTGGTTATACAGTATGTTTTAAAGAATATATAGTTTCAACATAATAAACAGTACTTACTAACTCTTTGTCTAGGTGTAGTTGGTGGTGGTGTAGTTGGTGGTGGTGTAGTTGGTGGTGGTGTAGGTGGTGGTGTAGGTGGTGCAGTTCTTACAGGAGCCGCAGTTGAACCTGATGGAAAAATTTTTTTAAAGAAATGAATGCATTCTAAAAATTTTCTATTTATTTTCAATAAAATTCAAAGGCAATTTTTATGAGAGTATTTAGAGTGGAAATAAAAGATATAATTTTCTTACATAGCGCAGAGAAAACTTTCTGCCTTAGATCTCTCAACTCTGAGAAATCTTGAACTGCAAATCTGTTTTCATCTACTGGTTTACTTGCAATACCATCCAACTCTTTTGTATCTGTCAAACCAATACCAATGGCATAGATGTGAATTCCTTCAGCTCTGGCTTGTTCAGCTTCAGGAACTGTCCTTCTTGAGTTGATATTTGAGACACCATCTGTCACAACCACAGCTACGTTGTCAACTCCTGGACGATCACCATTTTCTAGTGTGAACATAACTGACCTCATAGTTCTCAGTGCATCTGCTGTGTTGGTACTTCCATAGCGATAAGGAATATCATCAATAGCATTGTACACATCAGCTTTCTTTGAATGATCCTTCATTTGGAACTGGACATAATCAGCATCACTGTAGATGACCACACCAACTTTCACATTGCCACCATCAATATCAGCATCCAAGAGGAAGTCTTTAACAAAGTCTTTCATCAGATCAAAGTTAGGTTCTGTTACACTAGTGGAAGCATCAAGAACAAATACCAAGTCCAGCTTGGCACCAGCACAACCTGTAAATAGATAATTATTTTTAAAAGTTTTCAAATGTATACCAACAGAAAATTTAATAGATTTTTTTTTTGTTCAAACTTAATTTACAAAATCATTTAACATGCTGATCTCAAAAAAAAATCCAATCAATAACTTTTTTGTTAAAAAATCATGCACCCAATCCTTACGAATATGACAAATCATTCTCTGTGTTTAAATAATGTATGATCTCTTTGAAAGTCAATTCAATCTTAATTATTTGAAATTGAAAATATATGCCTAAAAAATTTTCTTTTTTTAAAACATGCCTTCAATTTACAAAAGCACTTATATTCTTGCTACCCATTATAAGTAGGAATGTTAATAAGTCATTTTGTTTACACAATACACTCTTCTAGGAAGAAAATAAGTGATTGGGATTTTTAATCATTATTTTTAAAAATATGATGGCATTTCTACATTCTTTATAGCCATCTACCATATATATAATAGTAAAAGTAATAAGTAGGGCTAAAATTTTCATGAGAAATAATATTTTTAAAAAATTTTTTGATTATTTTATTATTCAGCTATTTTAGCCATATTGCACTTACTCTGAGCGCTATAGGCCAAAATTTTTTTAAAAGCATATTTTGGCCTTATTACCACATTAGGGCATATTTCATAAAAAAAAATACCTTTAATGCAATTATAAGCAATATTTACAGAAAATTATATTTATCATTATTAATTTCATAGTTCTTGTCAATCAGGTTGACAAAATATTACAATAAGACCAAAGTTTTCATTCTGACATTTTTCACCAACTTTCCTTAATGGCACAAGAGGGAAGGGAGAAGGTCACAAATGTGATTTTTTTTTTAACCATGGTGTGAAAGACAATAGACAGCTTCAGTTGTGTCACAACAATAGCACAGTGAGAAAGATAGATACATAGACAAAGCATAGATTAGCTTTAGTCACTGCTAAAACAAATTATTTATATTTTACATGTATTATTTAGTGCAGAGCAGATTTTCACAATTTTTTATTTGTGTTACTATTTTTGTATTATATAACTTTTGTTATTTACGCTAAATCTTTTTGCAATCAAAATGAACGCAGTTAAAAGTTGTAAAATGTGGTTCTTAGATTTTCTTCATATTCATCTATTTTTAATTTTGTGATATAATGCAATATCATGCAATTTAAAATAATATTGCTATCTGTCTGAATGCTATGTGACAATTTTTAGATGATGTAAAATAGCATATTTTAATCATTTTAGAGGGAATGGCCTATTTCATCAAAACTGTGTACATGTATTAGCTTTTTTTTAATATGATGTTATGTGCTAAGGTCCTAAAATTTTTTATTTTAGCCCTAAATTTATAATAGATTTGATTAGCATACCATAATAACTATTGTATAAAAATGTACTTACTAACTCTTGGTTTTGGTGTAGTTGGTGGTGGTGTAGGTGGTTCAGTTCTGACTGGAGCCACAGTTGAGCCTGATGATAAGATATATACAAATCTTTATACTCCGCAGGTGTAATGGAAGTGAAAAAAATGTCTACTTTGGTTTTAATTAAATGAAATATTTTAAGAAATAATCATAATCTAGATAAATAATCAATTTTCATTTTGTAATTAAAAAAAAGTATGCATTTAAAATAAAAAAAGATATTTACATAGCGCAGAGAAAACTTTCTGCCTTAAATCTCTCAACTCTGTGAAGTCTTGAACTGCAAATCGGTTTTCATCTATTGGTTTACTTGCAATACCATCCAACTCTTTTGTATCTGTCAAACCAATACCAATGGCATAGATGTGAATTCCTTCAGCTCTGGCTTGTTCAGCTTCAGGAACTGTTCTTCTTGAGTTGATATTTGAGACACCATCTGTCACAACCACGGCTACGTTGTCAACTCCTGGACGATCACCATTTTCTAGTGTGAACATAACTGACCTCATAGTTCTCAGTGCATCTGCTGTGTTGGTACTTCCATAGCGATAAGGAATGTCATCAATGGCATTGTACACATCAGCTTTCTTTGAATGATCCTTCATTTGGAACTGGACATAATCAGCATCACTGTAGATGACCACACCAACTTTCACATTGCCACCATCAATATCAGCATCCAAGAGGAAGTCTTTAACAAAGTCTTTCATCAGATCAAAGTTAGGTTCTGTTACACTAGTGGAGGCATCAAGAACAAATACCAAATCTAGCTTGGCACCAGCACAACCTGTAAGAGGAGGTTTTATAAACACATTCTTTATATTCTCATAAGAGCTCTTACATGAGATTATAAATTTCAGAATAGTTAAAACTTTGAGGCATTTAGAAATTATGAACTCTAAGATTAAATTTAAAAACTTTTATTTTATACAAGAACATTTATCAGTTATTTTTTATATTCATAAGAACATTCAGTAAGGCATTAAGTGGCTGGTATTTGTACAACTTTGCTGTCTTGTCAATGATTTATATTATAATTTATATTCATAAGAACATTCAGTAAGGCATTGAGTTGCTGGTATTTTACAACGTTGCTGTCTTGTCAATGATTTATATTATAATTTATATACATTTTTATGAATTTTACATTGAGGAAAAGGAAACAAAAGTTAATGTTGAGATAATTATGAAATATTTATCATTTCTCTATGAAATACCAAGCTAGTAAATGAAAGAAGTTAATTTCTTTTGTATAATAAAATTATAAATCTATATTTGATTTTGAGTTTTAGCATCTATATTTGATTTTGACTTTTAGCAATCAGCCAGTTGGGCCAAAACCATTTGAAGAATAAACATATGGCAAGTAGCAGTTATTGCATAATGATTTCATTGGCACATCAACATTTGGCAATATTTGACAGGTAGTAAAAATAGATTTGATGATTGCTTCTTTTTGCAGACACTACTTAATGGATTCATACATAGATTTGACCAATGGATATCATGGTTTTATAGATGACATATAAGAATGACTGACATTTTATAAAATGTAACGTTTTAATCAAATGTTAAAGTGGTTATACAGTATGTTTTAAAGAATATATAGTTTCAACATAATAAACAGTACTTACTAACTCTTTGTCTAGGTGTAGTTGGTGGTGGTGTAGTTGGTGGTGGTGTAGTTGGTGGTGGTGTAGGTGGTGGTGTAGGTGGTGCAGTTCTTACAGGAGCCGCAGTTGAACCTGATGGAAAAATTTTTTTAAAGAAATGAATGCATTCTAAAAATTTTCTATTTATTTTCAATAAAATTCAAAGGCAATTTTTATGAGAGTATTTAGAGTGGAAATAAAAGATATAATTTTCTTACATAGCGCAGAGAAAACTTTCTGCCTTAGATCTCTCAACTCTGAGAAATCTTGAACTGCAAATCTGTTTTCATCTACTGGTTTACTTGCAATACCATCCAACTCTTTTGTATCTGTCAAACCAATACCAATGGCATAGATGTGAATTCCTTCAGCTCTGGCTTGTTCAGCTTCAGGAACTGTTCTTCTTGAGTTGATATTTGAGACACCATCTGTCACAACCACGGCTACGTTGTCAACTCCTGGACGATCACCATTTTCTAGTGTGAACATAACTGACCTCATAGTTCTCAGTGCATCTGCTGTGTTGGTACTTCCATAGCGATAAGGAATGTCATCAATGGCATTGTACACATCAGCTTTCTTTGAATGATCCTTCATTTGGAACTGGACATAATCAGCATCACTGTAGATGACCACACCAACTCTCACATTGCCACCATCAATATCAGCATCCAAGAGGAAGTCTTTAACAAAGTCTTTCATCAGATCAAAGTTAGGTTCTGTTACACTAGTGGAGGCATCAAGAACAAATACCAAGTCCAGCTTGGCACCGGCACAACCTGTAAATAAAGATTTTATTGAACTTAGCATTTGTATTGTAGTTTTTTTAACTATTCTTATCTATTAGTATATAATAAGCTTTATGACAATATTTATGATTAAGAGAAATAAATATTATAATTAAAATTATGTTAATTTTTTTCACATACATTACACCATTTTAAATTAATCAAATATTACATTTGATGTCTGCTGTTAGAAAACAGTAGTCTCTTGTTTATTAAATATAAGGAATACATGTAGTTGAATAGTTGTGCCAGAAAAAATAACACCATATATATTAGGTCCCATGTTTTTGCATAATACTTCCAAAAAGAAAAACAGAAATACTGAAAAATCAATAGTCATTTATAATGGAATTATGTCACAAAATATACTGGAGTGAGTCACATTCATAAATAAAAAAAAACAGTTTGAATTCTTTGTAAAAGAGTAAACCAATGCTGAAGAATTAATAGCAACAATTGGGCAAAAGTTTGAATCTTTTCTCATTAATTATGAAAGCAATTAAACAATAGTAAATAAATGCTTTACAGTAAATCAAGAAACTGCAAGTACAGTTTAATGAAACAGAAACAGAAATCCTAAATTAACAAGATCTAGTATAACGACAAAAGAAGAACCTAAAGAAAGATGATAACACAAGTTTAAAATGAGAAAAACAGCCGAAACAAGGAAATAGTCACGGTTATTGGATACATGTTGTAAATATTACAAAAATGAGACTCTTCAGAAAATGTCACACAGAGCCGGTGCAGTGCTCATCTGAAAACTTTTTGCCAGAGCCACTTAGGGACAGGCAATGATTGTTTTTTTAAAAAATCCTTTACTTACGTGAAAAATTAGAGTGAGGTGCACAATTTTAAACCAATTATTTGTTTATAACTAGCAAATACTTTGTGATATTTAAACCAATTATTTGTTTATAACTAGCAAATACTTTGTGATATTTAAACCAATTATTTGTTTATAACTAGCAAATACTTTGTGATACTTAAAAGGGGACCTACACAAGTCAATTGTTTTATTAAATTTGTTTTTAGCCTTTTATTTTTTGTCTATTAATTGTTTTTTAGAATAAGGCCAGAGTCTAAACTAGCAATACAAAAGAGTTGGAATCGTTTAATCATTCATCATTTTTTTGTCATCATAAAATTTGTCACACTAGGTTGGCACCATTCCTCCAACTGATTCTACATTCAAGAAACGTGATTTAAAAGCATCTTCATTGCCATATAAGTACTAACTCTACAAGACTGATAATAAAACATCCTGTATAATGAAAACATTCTTTTAATAAGTCCTCTTAAGGCACTCCATATCTTGAGTTTTATAATGCCAGCTTAAGATATTCCATATCTAGAGTTTTATGATGCCAGCTTAAGATATTCCATATCTAGAGTTTTATAATGCCAGCTTAAGATATTCCATATCTAGAGTTTTATAATACCCGCTTAAGATATTCCATATCTAGAGTATCTGAAAAGGATTCAGCTTAATCTCCCAAAAGGCCAGACCAACATTTTTACTTGCCTTTGAAAAATCTGTTGTTCCTTTTTTATTAAACTTGGTGAATCAGTTTTAGCATTGACTTTTCTATTTAGACTGAATATTTTTATCTCAAGTGTATGCATGCTTATGTGTCAAACTATTTTTATTTAAAATGAGATATATTAAATGACTGATAGCATGTGTAAAAGTATATATTTGTGTTATATATATGACATTCTGCAACCTTAATGATAAAGTTAATTGCAAAATATATAAAGCTTTTTGATATTTTAAGTGTAATTATAACTTTTTCATTGAGCTTCTTTAGTACCTAATGTTAAAGCCTTTCATTAATTTGTCCTTTATATTGTATAATTACAACAAAAATAAAGGAATTTAAAAAAAGAACAAGAAAAGTCTTTAAAAATGAAATCAGAGAAAACAAAAAACCATATTTGACATGTTAGCAAAAACATTTTTCTGATTTAAAGAAACAATACAGATATCCATTAAATACTCTAAAATTCACAATTATGTGAAACTCCTTTCCTGAATTAATTATGATACTTACTGACTCTTGGTCTGGGAGTTGATATTGCGGGTGTAGGGGGTCGTGTAGGAGGTGTAGTACGCACTGGAGGCAAAGTTGAACCTGTAAAAAAAAAGATGATACAGCCTGTTTAATTATTTAAGAAACGCATTCAAAGCAAAAGTGAGTAAAATCTTTTAAAATTAAACCATATAATGGGAAATGTACATTATTAAATAGAATAAACTATTTTTGATTATGATTCCTTTTTGGAATACCATAATATAATAAAATAAAACCTTAATTTTTTTAACACAATTACTTACACAAAGCAGAGAAAACTTTCTGTCTTAAATCTCTCAACTCTGTGAAGTCTTGAACTGCAAATCTGTTTTCATCTACTGGTTTACTTGCAATACCATCCAACTCTTTTGTATCTGTCAAACCTATACCAATGGCATAGATGTGAATTCCTTCAGCTCTGGCTTGTTCAGCTTCAGGAACTGTCCTTCTTGAGTTGATATTTGAGACACCATCTGTCACAACCACAGCTACGTTGTCAACTCCTGGACGATCACCATTTTCTAGTGTGAACATAACTGACCTCATAGTTCTCAGAGCGTCTGCTGTGTTGGTACTTCCATAGCGATAAGGAATGTCATCAATGGCATTGTACACATCAGCTTTCTTTGAATGATCCTTCATTTGGAACTGGACATAATCAGCATCACTGTAGATGACCACACCAACTCTCACATTGCCACCATCAATATCAGCATCCAAGAGGAAGTCTTTAACAAAGTCTTTCATCAGATCAAAGTTAGGTTCTGTTACACTAGTGGAGGCATCAAGAACAAATACCAAGTCTAGCTTGGCACCAGCACAACCTGCAAAGAAAAAATTTGTAAATCACAATTTTATTCAAATAATTTAATTTATATTAATCAATAAAATTACACTTAGCATCTGGGTTTAATCATTCAGTTATTATAAATATTCTGAAGATAGTTTCTGTGTACATATATTATTTAATTCATCTAATTAGCTGATAAAATTTGAATTAAAAATGACTTTTTTATTCTAACTATTAGTAAAAATATTTTTTTTAAATAAAAAAAAATTAATAACTATTTTCCTTATTGAATAAGAAATCTAAATTTAAAAATTTAAGAGATACATGCACTTTGAAAATTACAAATAACCAATGGATTATTTTCAACCAGCTCATTTTGTAGCAATTAATGTTGGTCACTGCAATACTGCAAACTGTTTCCTTAAAAACTTAGAAATGTAAGCCCTAGCGAGATATTTCATGAGTCTTACAATTTAACCCAAACCCAAAGAAAGACATAGGCACATTTGTTTAGGATCATGAAGTCTTTTACAATTTTGAAACAAATGATTTCAGCACCTGTTATTATGTTATGATTTTAAGCCACAATATGTAAATGTGTTTCTTGAACATGAATAGATGTTAAATGAGAAGATGTTAAATATTAGTGATAAAACCCAAGAGTTCCCCTGAAAAAAAAGCCCTTATAATAATTAAGCCCTTATACTAATTCTGCATCAAAATCAATACAAAACTGAAAAGTTTTTTTACAGAAATCTCAGAAATATAAATGGTCAGGGCTAAAACCATATTGGCGATATTGCTATAAGGTGCCATATTTTTACTCAAGCCATATTTTCTATATGTTTCTATATATTGGATTGATGATAGGTGGAAACGATACACAAGTTATAAAATACAAACTCAAAAAATGTCACATATAAAGATAAAATTCATTATTAGAATACTTAAATATTTTTTATAGGATTTTATTCAGCTTGCATTGTCTGACATAGGAAATTTGAGATCAATTTTCTCAAATGTATCAAGGTTCAATGGAACTGAAATTTTGAATACTTGTGTATTCTTGATGATAATGCACTATTTTAAAACATTCTAATCAATTAATGACAATTTTTTAGACAATGAAGATAATTACTCTTTTTATAATGTTTATGTAAGTAGAGAGACATTATATGATGTTAGGTACTGTGCCAGTCTGGTATCAGACAAGAGAAGTCATTAAAGTGAAAAGAATATGAAGTGCAACATGGCAATGATGACGAAATAGGTGTGGGTGTGCAATGGACATGAACAAATTACACTGTTGGCTTTCTTCATTTGTGATGTTAAACATTATGAATACAACATAATATTTTTCAATAATAAAAAGTATAAAGTAAAAAAAGAAAATTTTTAAATACACTTTAAAATATTCTACATCTTAAGGTGATACAATTATTTATAGAAATTGGGATGACTGAAAAAAGGGTGGGGCCTTATGGGAATCGTAATGTATGACTTGAAAAAAAAAACCAACTATAAAATATTCAATAGATAGAAGTAAAGGAATGCAGCTGCTTTTTGGATATTGACTTCTAAGCTTTTACTTAGTTATCCAAATTTCTATAAATATTTCTTTCACTGTAAGATTTACTACATTTTAATTGAAGAATACTTTTAAGAATTTTTTTTTACATATTTTTTTAAGGCAGGTCCTATGTAATAATTACACCTTCCCCAACATAAGTGACCAAGATGTTATTATCCAATGTGTCGTGTTGGACAATATCTGTTACTAATTACTGGCCAATATACAATAAGAATTTCACCCCTTTTCATAAGATAGTTTAGCTCCATCTATTATGGTCCGGTAATCAACATAAAGGATGGTGAAACTTATTGGCCAGAGTGTTGGATAATATCTCACAGTTAAAACAATATCTATTTGATACCTTTTCACCCAACCCCTCATTTAAACCTGGATTATGAAAAGAAAAGAAACATTTTGGTGGAACAAGTTTTATCACTGATACAGTTTTAGATAAAAATATAATTTATATAGGGTTTTAGAATTTATATTTGCATATAAAAAAATTTTCTAGAATTTTCAATGTTTTGATTTTTCATGTTTAATGGTTAGGAATGAAAAAAAACCTGAGTGTAATAAAATTAAAAAATTACTGTCTGTCTCAAGCAATACACTGCTTCATTAAAACTAATAAAATTAAAACAAAAATGTTAATAAAACATACATATTTCTTTTATAATAAATGTCACTTACTAACTCTTTGTCTGGGAGTTGTAGGTGGTGGTGTTGGTGGAGCAGTCCGTACTGGAGGCAAAGTTGAACCTGACAGTAATAATTTATGACTGTAATTAAAATTATTTCTAAACAAAAAGTTGAGTAACGGTAAAATATTTCAAACATAAGGTGAATAAATTGGATAATTCCCAAGTAAGTATTTTTAAATTTTCACAGAATTTTACCATATGCTCTTGGTTTAACACAGCATGCACTAATGAAAATAAAATAAAATATTAAGTGTCAGCTAAAAATATTTTATAATCTTATGAAGACTAATTCAAGTTAAATTGTACTTTAAAACTTGATATCAGTGAATTATTATTTATATTTTTGGTTCGCAAATTAAAAAAGAAATAATTACATAGAGCTGAGAAAACTTTCTGCCTTAAATCTCTCAACTCTGTGAAGTCTTGAACTGCAAATCTGTTTTCATCTACTGGTTTACTTGCAATACCATCCAACTCTTTTGTATCTGTCAAACCAATACCAATGGCATAGATGTGAATTCCTTCAGCTCTGGCTTGTTCAGCTTCAGGAACTGTTCTTCTTGAGTTAATATTTGAGACACCATCTGTCACAACCACAGCTACGTTGTCAACTCCTGGACGATCACCATTTTCTAGTGTGAACATAACTGACCTCATAGTTCTCAGTGCATCTGCTGTGTTGGTACTTCCATAGCGATAAGGAATGTCATCAATGGCATTGTACACATCAGCTTTCTTTGAATGATCCTTCATTTGGAACTGGACATAATCAGCATCACTGTAGATGACCACACCAACTCTCACATTGCCACCATCAATATCAGCATCCAAGAGGAAGTCTTTAACAAAGTCTTTCATCAGTTCAAAGTTAGGTTCTGTTACACTAGTGGAGGCATCAAGAACAAATACCAAGTCCAGTCTGGCACCAGCACAGCCTGAAAATCAATTTGTGAAAATAATTTTTGAATCAACTTCATTGAAAAATAAAGTATTAACAAACCAAATTTATTGTATCAATATAAAATTCAAATATTTTTTTTATTTAAAAAAAAAAAAAAGACAGTCAATATTAATTTTTGAATGATTGATATAAAAAAGGACAGTTTTTATAATTTTTTTAAAAAGTATGTGATAAAATGGTTTTATTTTGATCTAAATACCGTAATGTATATAACAATAAAATTACTATTATTCTGGTATTTGTTGCTTTATTATTAAGCAAGTTAAATATCAAAATTCACTTCATTTCATCTAAAGAACTGGAAAATACTAAATCAATACTGGAAAATACTAAATCAATATCAAAATTTTGAATTCTGCACATATTAAATATAGAATGTACAAAAGACTGTATTTTTATTACTTAGTGTGGTGGTATATGAAGTAAAATGATTATCCTGTCCTATTCTTCATACATGATTTGCTATATTTAATAATGTAAATTAAATGCAACAATATGATATAAAAACAGATTTGTATTGAATTATTCATTTTATTGATACTGTAAAACCCCTATTTGCTTGCTCATGTGTCCTAATCTTTCTACTTTCTGAACTGAAGTTGACAAAGTAAAAGTTTTTCATGTTGGACAAAAGACTAAGTTACAACTCTGAGGTTCTAGGCTTATCAATGGGCATGAGATTATAATCTTTCACTAAGTTTTATAAACCGCAATGATAACTTGCATAACAATAAAAAATGAAATCATACATTAACCAAAATGTAGATATTAAAAATGTTTAGAGCTTTCAAAAAAATATATATTCTAGGTTAATGTTTTAACTGCAATTATAGGCAAATTTAATTTCTATATGAGTTTATACAGTTCTTGTATGCTTTTTGAGCAGTTCCATATACCGTACACAAATTTACAAGGATACATACAAATTGAAACTGTTAGTTAAAAAAAAGATGGCACTTGCAGCCATATTATATTTTAAATAAGCTCTTGGTTATATAAAGTTTAAAAATCCTGACCTAGATTAACTTTTCACATCACAAATATATGAATGGAAAAATGAATTAGCAAAGTGAATGTTGAATTTATACTGTTTTAATAACACATATGTAAAATGAGAACTATATAATAAACATTACTTACTAACTCTTGGTTTAGGAGTAGTTGGTGGAGGTGTAGGTGGTGGTGTTGGTGGTGGTGTTGGTGGTGCAGTTCTGATTGGAGGCAAAGTTGAACCTGACAGAAATAAAAGAGAATGATTTCATTACCATTTTTAAAAAAAGAGTCAAATTACAGTAAAAGTAATAATGAAAACATCAGTCAGATGTTTTAGTATTTTTTTCCATAAATAAATCAACATAGACGATGATTTTATTAATGTTCTTGGTTCAATGTAGGAATAATATTATAGAACAACAAGAAAAAATTCAAATTTCTTAATCAAAAATAAACATTTTAAAAAAATCAATGGCATCAGAAGTAATTGTTGTAAAAATTTTTAAACGACAGAAAGAATGATTTTTACGTATTATCAAAAGTAATTATTTATATAAAAAAGAAACAAAAGTGACTTACACAAAGCAGAGAAAACTTTCTGCCTTAGATCTCTCAACTCTGTGAAGTCTTGAACTGCAAATCTGTTTTCATCTACTGGTTTACTTGCAATACCATCTAACTCTTTTGTATCAGTCAAACCAATACCAATGGCATAGATGTGAATTCCTTCAGCTCTTGCTTGTTCAGCTTCAGGAACTGTCCTTCTTGAGTTGATATTTGAGACACCATCTGTCACAACCACGGCTACATTGTCAACTCCTGGACGATCACCATTTTCTGGTGTGAACATAACTGACCTCATAGTTCTCAGTGCATCAGCTGTGTTGGTACTTCCATAGCGATAAGGAATGTCATCAATAGCATTGTACACATCAGCTTTCTTTGAATGATCCTTCATTTGGAACTGAACATAATCAGCATCACTGTAGATGACCACACCAACTCTCACATTGCCACCATCAATATCAGCATCCAAGAGGAAGTCTTTAACAAAGTCTTTCATCAGATCAAAGTTAGGTTCTGTTACACTAGTGGAGGCATCAAGAACAAATACCAAGTCTAGCTTAGCACCAGCACAACCTGCAAAGAAAAAAACAAGAAATAAAATATAAGTTTTTAGGATTCATTCTCTTTGTTTACAATAAAGTTTAGGAGTTCATAATGATCTTATAAAATATAAGTTTTTAAGATTCATTGTCTTTGTTTATAATGAAGTTTAGGAGTTCATAATGACCTTATAAAATGTATTGATCATATGATCAATATTTCATGATCAACTCAAATATTAAATTATTATAAAAAATAAGAAAAAATAAACATTAATTTTATTTATGGTCTTTTCAGCAAGAAAATAAAACAACTACAGGGCCTACATTATGATCATTATTTAAAACACCTATAGATATTTAAAACACAGATATTTAAAACACTTACAGATATTTAAAACACTTATAGATATTTAAAACACTTACAGATATTTAAAACACTTACAGATATTTAAAACACTTATAGATATTTAAAACACTTACAGATATTTAAAACACTTACAGATATTTAAAACACTTACAGATATTTAAAACACTTACAGATATTTAAAACACTTACAGATATTTAAAACACTTACAGATATTTAAAACACTTACAGATATTTAAAACACTTATAGATATTTAAAACACTTATAGATATTTAAAACACTTATAGATATTTAAAACACTTATAGATATTTAAAACACTTATAGATATTTAAAACACTTACAGATATTTAAAACACAGATATTTAAAACACTTATAGATATTTAAAACACTTACAGATATTTAAATCACTTATAGATATTTAAAAAAAACAATCAAGTAGAAAAAATAGAAATAGAAAAAACAAAATTGTTAACTGTCAGTTAGTAAAAACTTTATTTTAATAGAATTCTAAAAGAATGTTTCAATAATAAAAAAAAAATACTTCTAGTATTTGTTACAACTGCTATACTCTAGACCAGGGGTGGGTAAACTACGGCCCACGGGCCGCATGTGGCCCATCAGAGTATATTATGTGGCCCGTATGCATGTACATGTCCGATGTTGATTTTCTTTGTTTAGAGTTTTCGCTATATTTTTGAAATTTTTTTGCAACTATTTTGAATCTAGTAATATTATATATATATGCGGCCCGCCGATAACAGTCAAGCTTTCAATGTGGCACTCTGTAGAAAAAGTTTGCCCACCCCTGCTCTAGACATTAATTATTTTACTTTAATAATAGAGAAGTTAAAAAAAAATAACAGGAAGATTTTGATCTCATAGTAGTGAAATATGTTATAAAATGAACACAATAAAATTAAAGTAATAAAAAAGATTATTTAAATTTGACATGAAGTGATACTTACTGACTCTTGGCCTGGGTGTCGGCTTTGTAACGATTGGCTGTGCAGCGCCTAGAAAAATGAAAAAATTGTAAATCATGATGTAACAAACTTTAATACAAAAATCGTACACCATTATAAACGCAATTTACTTTTGCCATCAATTTATATTTGCAAAGTTTGTTACTATCACAGTAAATTATAATTTAGATTTTATGCTTAATAAATTTTAAAAATTGAATGGATCAAATCAAAATATTTCATTTGACCAATTTCAAAAGAATATATATATATATATAAATGAAAGAGATTTTTTTTTTATTTCAAACTGAGGTAGGAATTAACAAAAAAACTTACATAGAGCTGAGAAAACCTTCTGCCTTAAATCTCTCAACTCTGTGAAGTCTTGAACTGCAAATCTGTTTTCATCTACTGGTTTACTTGCAATACCATCCAACTCTTTTGTATCTGTCAAACCAATACCAATGGCATAGATGTGAATTCCTTCAGCTCTGGCTTGTTCAGCTTCGGGAACTGTCCTTCTTGAGTTGATATTTGAAACACCATCTGTCACAACCACAGCTACGTTGTCAACTCCTGGACGATCACCATTTTCTAGTGTGAACATAACTGACCTCATAGTTCTCAGTGCATCAGCTGTGTTGGTACTTCCATAGCGATAAGGAATGTCATCAATAGCATTGTACACATCAGCTTTCTTTGAATGATCCTTCATTTGGAACTGAACATAATCAGCATCACTGTAGATGATCACACCAACTCTCACATTGCCACCATCAATATCAGCATCCAAGAGGAAGTCTTTAACAAAGTCTTTCATCAGATCAAAGTTAGGTTCTGTTACACTAGTGGAGGCATCAAGAACAAATACCAAGTCCAGCTTGGCACCAGCACAACCTAAAAATAGCAACAAATTTACAAACTGTGTTTTAAATTAATTAACTAATTTTATTTTAAACAATTCTTATTCTTTCTGATTTTTTATTTGTGTAAAATTTATTTAGATATACACTTTGTCCTTTAAATACTGATTCAATCAATTATATTTAATTTTAAATAAAATGTTGTCCTGCGCTATGATGTTTTAGGAATTAAAATGAGTTGTTGGGTTGGTTTTTATTCTATACAATCAAATTTAATGGTGCAGGCAAGCCTGAGATGAGTAACTTTGGCTTATCCTGAGATGAGTAACTTTGGCCTATCCTCCTCTTTGTCTTCCAACTAAACTTTCGCTGCATTAGGCAGTACAGTCAAGAGTTGTTTTTTTTTTAAAGTTTTGGTTGATTGTTTATTATGTCTTATGCTTTGGTTAGTTGCTGATCATGTCTTTTATGTTTTATTTTATTGCTGACCATGTTTATATCATGAATACTGCTAATATATTTTTTTCCATAGCTAGTACATTTACTGTGAAGGTGGTTAAAAACAAGTCTATAACTAAATGTCTCAGGATAAAAAGTACAAAAATTATTTTAAAAAAAGTATAACACTGTTTAACGCAATTTTAAATCCTGATACTCACTCTGCCTTACAGATGGGGGTAAAGTAACTTTAGGTCCTGAAAAATATATAAATGAAATAATACAAACATAGAATTTTACTCATAACATAAGATATAGTCACATTAATAATTATTCAAATTAGTAATAGTTTGATTAAATGTTTGTCTTTAAAATAAAGAGCAAAACTATTTTTAAGCAAAACAAAAAAGGATAAGTCTATTAACGTACAAAACTATCACATAATTAAAATTCATTACAAAACAGAGGAAATGAACTTTATCTTATACATTTGTTTTTAACTACTAAATAAAATATTATGACTTTGGAGCTAAGTTCACTGTTACTTAACTTTTTAAAATGAAAATTAAATGTGTTGTAATTTAGCCAAATAGTGAATCACTTGTTTTATTACACAATAATATCATTCATAACATACTCCACACCATAAACAGATCATTCTAAGCTCATTTTGTCATTCTTCTGTTTGCCCATTTACATAGCATTCTGATATTTTGCAGTGATGAACTAAAGAACAGTGCATAAATCTTACATTGTGAACGTCTGATATTTTGCAGTGATGAATTAACAAACAGTGCACAAGTCTTACATTGTGAAAGTCTGATTTTTTTTTTTTTAACTTTCAGATTCCTATTTATCATTCATCAGATTAATGAGGAGCAAAGTCTCAGTGCATTTTATTTTTAAAGGTGCACAGAAAATTAAAAATACACACTGCTGCCTTAAATAAACCTGGTTAATTCATTCAAGTTATTCTGATCTGCTAATCCTGTCTGTTAATATGTGACCCACAGTGTCATAATGTACCCTTCAGTGTACATTTTATAAATGGAAGCCATACTTAAAGGAAGGTGAATTATACTGTGTTAAGTGCAGCATTTGCTAAAGATATTTAACTACAGAAAAACATTAGCAAGGTTTCCATTTAGCATTTTTTGAGCCAGTTATAAAAAATATATATAATTAGGTATTCCTTTTTTTTTAAATTATCAAAGTTGTTTAAGAAAATTTTTCTTGTTTGGTTTTTCATAAAACTACTTTTCAATAAATACTTTCAGATATGTATTCAATAAGTTTGAATTCCAAAAATCCCTTGTGAACATCTGCTACAAAAAATCTTCATGAATAGAGATCTAGAGTTGAGAGTAAAGAGCTATGGCTGATTGGAAAAAAAGAGAAAGCATAATCAAGCTGATTGCAAGACAATTATGGAGATGAATAAATTATTCACTTATAAAACTATCTGAAAACATCACAAGTCAAGCACTTGAGTGGAATACCAAAGTATGAAGATCACCTGGAGTAGGTCTTTTAAAAACAATCTGAGACAGTGTGACTTGACCCAGGGCAGATGTGCTTTAGATCATTGTAAAACAATGCCACACCTTTCTTTTAATAATAAATTCACTTTAGACTTCAGTCCTGAATCATTTGTTTCCAAGATGTTCCATAATGTTTTCTGTTTATGTATTTATCACTTGCATGTGTGTCTGTGTAAATATTTTACATTAAATATATGAATTATTTGTTAATAAAATCTTAAATGTATTTGTTGTATTGTCCTATTGAAATTTTTCATTCTGAGATTCTCTTGACATAGCACAGTATTTTTTTTTATAATTACTGAAAATAAAACTGAACTAGCCATTTTATTTAAACATAAATATTACTTTGACACTTTTTAACTTCAATTCTATTAACTTATTACTTTTGATGTTGAATTAATATTTTCCCCCTACTTTTCAGATATGAATGGATAAAAAATACCCAAAACGGGTCATATGTACAACATAATGAAGTCATACTTTTTTATTAATCAAAACAATTTTAAACAATTGTTATGTTAGTTCAAAGATAATACACTTCATACTAAATATTAAAACATTGAAAAGTGAAGTCACACATGTCATGCTGGCCGTACATGCTAAGGAAATTCACCTTGTTAGATGGCCAAGATTTTTTTTTCCATTACTTGGGTTAGTTTGGCTGGAAGTCTCCAGATGTTTGGTTTTGGTTAGTAGTAGAAGTTACCCCAATACCTTCACTTCTTCTGATTAAGATAAACTTAGTGCAGGGGTAATAAACTATTTAGCATATAAACTGTTTAAATCATGGTTTAAATAGCTAAAAAAAAAAGTAATTTCATAAGAATGAGGTTAAAGATAAACGATTATTGCTTTCTCCTTGTACCTGTGGAATAGGAACAGTAACATTAAAAGAAAAATGAATTGTTAAAGGCTAGTTTCACCTTGACTTAGGACGAGACAAATTCTCTTAAATACAGGATTTGTACTGAAGTGCCCCATCAACTTAAATGTAACACCAATAAAAAGAATTAATTTGAGGTTTAATTTTTTTCTGACATTTTTGTAAATAAATTACTCCAGTAAATTTGTAAAGAAAATGTTAATGTTAATCAATAATACAATGTATAAATGAAGTTTTCAGAATTCTAAATATGTTTGAAATGTAGAAGGTTTCATTATGAGACACTTCAATTCATTACTGTGAACTGTGAGAAATAATGTTAGCACATGTATAAACAAAAATTTTTAATGTAAAAATGACCAAACCTTTCAAGTGTATAGCAAAAATTAAATGTAAAATAAAAATACATATCAGGAATTATTAAGATTATAAGTTAAAAGGCAAGAAATAAAATAAATCAAACTCTGTAATTCTTTGAGCAAAATTGTTTTTATTGATCTATCAGTGTTGTGAAAATACATAAACTGAAGAGTGAGTACAGATAATTTGGGAGAATAAAAAAAAAAAACTAGTAGATACTCGGAAATAAAATAAAGTGTAATAAAAAGACTTTAAATTATTCACACAAAAGTGCATTATGACAAAATACAAATATTTTCAAATAATTAACTTTTTAAACATATAGAGTTACTTTTTAAAGTATTTTGAATGGTGATGCACCGACTTTTGTAAGATAAAAATCTTTCATGTTAATAAGCATTTAAAATAAAAAATAAATTTTAAACCAAAAGCAAGCAATTAATAATCTTCCTTACGTGGTGTGGTAGCTAATGGGACTTCTTCAATGCCTTGCACTGAAATAAAAAGATCAGTTAAAAATTAAACAGCCAATACATGTAATGAATTGTGACCCAGATTTAGTCCAATAAAATAAACATGTAGATTATGTGTTGACCATTTCCTATATTATACTCTAGCAGTCTTGTAAGTTGTCAGTCTACAATTTGTATGGGCAAATAAACCTCAAAACAGCCTGTAACCTTCCTAATAAAAAAGTAACTGACACTATTCCATTATTGGATATTTGGATACAGTTAAAAAAAATAAATAAATTTGGCAACTACATGCATGATTTTATTAAAGAATCCTTATAGTCATGGATGGAAAATAGGATTTTAACATGGTGCCAAAATTAGAACAAACCAAGATAAATTTTATTTCCCAGTGCAAGTATGTTATATTTTAATATACATTTTTATAGATAGGCCAACTTAAAAAAATGCTTAGTATTAAATCCTTTTAAATCTGATGCATAGAACCCAACAGGGTACTTTTGCATGTGGCCCTCAAACATCTCATGAAAACTCACCCTAGAGCACCACTAAATATATAGGAACGGTTCTAGTTGTATTTAAAATTATTTCTTTTTATATTTAATTATTTTTTTGGTTTGCTCAGAAATTTCTTTGGCCAGCTAAGTTTGGCACGTGTGCCTTGTAATTGCAATCTCTGTATTAAGTCATAACTTGAAATGAAAAAAAAAAAAAAAAACTCACACGCAGGAATCAGTCTACGTAAGTGATTTCCATGACTTCTCAGTTCAGAATAACCAGAAAATGTTACCACGTTATTTTCAGATGACATTTGAACCAGTTTTTCTTTATCATCCAGACCGATGCCAGCACCATACACGGAAATACTTGAGGTTTCAGCTAATCTTTTTTCTCTTGTAAGCTTAAGACATGAAAAATGATTCAATTGAGTTGAATAAAATGTTTAAATACATAACAATGTTAAGATACTACTAATTCTTTTTTAATTCAAATAATTTATCTACAATAAAGTGTTAGCTGTTGATGGGAGATAATAGTCTAAAGTATAACTTAAGTTCCCTTAAATCAGAGGTATTGGGGTAGATGCAGTGTAGAAATCATCTGTCTCTACAGCAACTGCATGTTAAGACATGCACCAATAAAGCTGAGTGGGATGGTGACTTACAACCATTTTTCACAAGAACCTGGCAATACTCCCTTTGTCCTAACAAAGGATCAAACTTGGGATTCTCAGGTTGAAGGCTGAGGAGAAGGCAACTTTCAAAAAAAGGTACTTTCCCACCCTAAAAGTATCTGTTATAAAATATGTGTAATTATGGTTATTGCATGATTTTTCCACTAACCAGATTGTCTGGACCAGAGGTGACGGTGTCAGTAAAGATGATAATTTTGTTCTGCACATCTGGTCGGTCACCTTTCCTTTGATCAAACATTCTTGTCCTTACATCTCTAAGTACCACACCCAAATCTAACCTTTCTGCTTTTGCAGTAGATTTGGGCAGTGCCTTTATTGCATCAGAGATAGTATTTCTGCTTTTATGGCTGTTTGAAGAAAAAAAATAATACTTTGTTTTACTGATTAAATAAATATTTCATTATTACTATTACTGTTATTTTTTTGTTATTTGCTTTACTGGTTTCCTAATTGTCACAATATTAAAACTTATAACATATTAGCAGTGTTCATTGGGGGAAAGAACAATAGTGAAAGATGAACATTTCTAACTCTTAATAAGGTGACTGGGTATCATTTAGGTACTGAGCTGGATGTGTATGTGATAGTGAGCTGGATGTGTATGTGGTACTGAGCTGGATCTGTATGTGGTGGTGAGCTGGATCTGTATATGGTACTGAGCTGGATGTGTATGTGATAGTGAGCTGTATGTGTATGTGATAGTGAGCTGGATGTGTATGTGATAGTGAGCTGGATGTGTATGTGGTACTGAGCTGGATGTGTATGTGGTACTGAGCTGGATCTGTATGTGGTAGTGAGCTGGATCTGTATATGGTACTGAGCTGGATGTGTATGTGATACTGAGCATGATGTGTATGTGATAGTGAGCTGGATGTGTATGTGATAGTGAGCTGGATGTGTATGTGGTACTGAGCTGGATCTGTATGTGGTAGTGAGCTGGATGTGTATGTGGTACTGAGCATGATGTGTATGTGATAGTGAGCTGGATGTGTATGTGATACTGAGCTGTATGTGTATGTGGTACTGAGCTGTATGTGTATGTGGTACTGAGCTGGATGTGTATGTGGTACTGAGCTGGATGTGTATGTGGTACTGAGCTGGATGTGTATGTGATAGTGAGCTGGATCTGTATGTGGTACTGAGCTGGATGTGTATGTGGTACTGAGCTGGATATGGTGGTGAGCTGTATCTGTATGTGGTACTGAGCTGGATCTGTGTGTGGTACAGAGCTGGATGTGGTGGTGAGCTGTATCTGTATGATGCAGCCCAATCTACAAGCTGAGGACAGTAGGTTTAACCCCTGTTTTGTCCACTCACCAGCCTATGTTTGCCTCCATGGCCAACACACTATGGTGGGGATGTAACAAGGCCTGTACTCCATGGCCAACACACTATGGTGGGGATGTAACAAGGCCTGTACTCCATGGCCAACACACTATGGTGGGGATGTAACAAGGCCTGTACTCCATGGCCAACACACTATGGTGGGGATGTAACAAGGCCTGTACTCCATGGCCAACACACTATGGTGGGGATGTAACAAGGCCTGTACTCCATGGCCAACACACTATGGTGGGGATGTAACAAGGACTGTACTCCATGGCCAACACACTATGGTGGGGATGTAACAAGGCCTGTACTCCATGGCCAACACACTATGGTAGGGATGTAACAAGGCCTGTACTCCATGGCCAACACACTATGGTGGGGATGTAACAAGGCCTGTACTCCATGGCCAACACACTATGGTGGGGATGTAACAAGGCCCCTCTACTGTACCAATAGTGGTCGATAGGATCTAATAGAAAAAACATCTTTTCCTTTCAGGGACTTAACAAAAAAATAAAAAAAAAAGCTAAATAGAGGTAGCTGAATCGCAAGCAATTTGGTTGTGAGCTGGACTAGTCAGCTGTGGGATGCAGGCTCAACTCCCAGCATGTACTGACAACTATCTATATAAAAACCAGTAAATCACTACAGCAACCAACCCATTGGTGGTGCATAGGATTGAGAGATGAACCTTTCAGGGACTTAAAGAAAAGTACAAATACGAGAATGAAGGGGAAATGAAGTGACCACATATGTAGAGTTCATGTTTTGTTTGTTGAACAAGACACATGTCAGTTTGAAGTGGAGGTATTTTCGTCTCAAGACCGCTGGTATAGAAATGTATTCTTTGACTATATCATTGTGAAAAGGAAAGGAGTGTTATTGATCAATTTTATGATCTGTGTAAAAAAAAAAAATCAGTAAAATCTAAAACAGGGGCAGGGTTTAAGAGACAGTGTAAAGGAGAGTGAAGGAATATTTTGTTTTAGTATGAATAAATCAGCAAGTATGTTACATCTACATCATCATAAATTTATATTTTTATCAAACTCTGGTACATGACCCTTGAACTCTATACTGATTCTATAACTAACACATTAAAAGAAAAAACTCAATAATCCATTTTAAAAATGTGTATTTGGCTACTTGAAAAGTGAAACTTTAAAAAGTTTTCCATAAAACAGTATACTTTAAATGTGTTTTGGTTATACTGATTGGTGAACAAACCTGTTAAACTGTAGATAAAAAAAAGTCATGTAAATGGAACAACTTACTCATTAAGGTTAAAAATAAACTGATTTGCACTGAAGTAAAGTCCAAATCTAACGTTTCCTCCATCAACATCGGAAGTTGACACAAGGTTGGTCAAGAAGTCTTTCAGCTGCTGGAACTCCTCTTCAGTTTTTCTGAGGTCAAAGTGAACAGCAAAGACAATGTCTGCTTTACTGTCTATAACAAAAAAATCCAAGTGTTAATACATTGGGATGGATTCAGTTTTGTAACGTTTTGTTAAATTTTAATATTGTTTATTTGGCTAACATTCTCCATATCTCTTTATCCTAAGAATGATTACTCACATCTATATTACTTATTACTCACATCTATATTCAACAAAAAGCATATGTTACAGAAAATAAGTAAGTCTAAAAAACAAATTCAGGAAATTGGATGTTTCCAGGATATTGAGTAGTAAAGCAAACTAGTCAAATAGAGCCAAAGATATTACACATCAGTTTATCATCCACTGCCAGTAACTTAACTCATAAAACCAAATAGGTTTAAAATAAGGTTATGAAACTAATGAAAGGAAAAAAATAATGAATAGAGGTATTGGTTTTTTAAAGGACAAACTTATCTCAGGAATCATAAGTCACCATCTCAAAGATATTATTTCGCTGCATAAGTCTTCATTTGAAGACACAAACCATATTAAAATATTGCTACTGGATTCAGAATGCTTATCAAAACAACAATTAAAAAACAGACTATTCCTAATAAACCTTTGACAATAAAATGCAGTTGAGAAATCTCTACTAAAGGTGGTTGCCATTTTTAAATTACCTTATACATGATTTTTTTTTTAAATGAGACGTACCTATTAATAGTTAAATTTGTATTTATATTCAAATATGTTTGGTTAAATATGACTTTCCAGCCTAAAAAGATAATGGATTCAATAGACTCTGTTGAATTTCAATACAATCCTGAATATTTAAAGATCTCCAATAATATATATAAATATAAATGGTGACTAATGCAGCACTCAGAGCACCACAGTGCAGTTCTTTGTTGAGTTTAGTGAGACTCCCATAGAATAAGTGCTTTTTTATTATTTCATAGCATACGCTGGTTAATTGGTTATGGTGCTGCTCTTTGTAGGATATTGTAAAATAAAATATGCAGTGGCTTTGAATACGACCGGGCGTGTTTCGTATTTTTTTTTTCTGAGACAAGACCAGCAAACTTTGATGACGTCAGTAAACAGATAGAACTCTTATGATTTAAAGTTATTTTCTTTTCGCGGGAACAAGCAATTTTTTCTAGTTATACATTAAAAGTATGCTTTTGTTTGTGTGTTCTGCTAGCACAATGGTTAATCTGTTTGGACGCGACTAATTTTTATGCTGACTATATCCAGGTTCGATTCCTACCAGAAACATAACTTTTTTTATTGTGTTTTTTTTTTCAGAATGTATCATTTTAGTTGTTTTAATGAAAATTAACTAATTAGATATCTTTGACATTTTTTTTTAAATTGAAATAAGTTATATTTTAGGATGTTGTAAAAAAAAGAAACAACAACTAATTAGGTTTTTTTAACTATTTCATAACTTAAAAAAAAAATATTTTGAAAATATGTATCAAAGCTGAACACAGAGGCGTAACAATTTTAAGGGAGGGGGGTCCAAAATCGAAAGTCCCGCCGGGCTCCAGCTTGAGGGAGATCCCAAAATTATTTTTTACATTAAATATTAAGAACATAATCTCATATCACGGTATCAAATGTCAAAATGCAAGGCCCAAAAATCCTAGGTTCGGCAATGGCTTTACAATAGTTTATCTTCCTGCAAAGGCTTTGCAGGGTATAGCTAGTCCTAAGGCTAAATATTACATAACTTTTCCTTACCATCATTTTTGCGTCACACTTTAAAAAATTCAGAGAAGCCTACATATTTCAAATTTACTAAATAATAATAAGATTAAGAAACGAAAATAGAGGGAATGGGGAAGCATTTATATCCAAGAATCGAACCAAATACTGACGGAGACGAATTAACGAGTGTTAGCTTTCTGGGGGGGGGGGGGGGGGGGGGGAATTACGATAGATACTAATTTAGCACATAATTTTTTGTTTTATTCGTCTGACTTTATTAGGCTTGGGCAGACCCGAAAAAAGCACATCTTTACTCTTAGTCTTAGACATATATCCTGACAACTAAAATATATAATTCAAAGCCGTATTTATTTTAAAAAAATATTATAAAAATATCTCCGATTATTTACAGCAAATGACTTTATTTATTAGGCTTGGACAGACCCGAAAAAAATTAAAGCCAAATATAAAAATATCTCCGATTATTAACAGCAAATGACGTCATCAAAGTCTGCAGTAAATAAGAGTTCTCATTCATTCTGTTTACTGACGTCATCAAAGTTTGTTGGTCGTGTCTCGGAAAAAAAAAGTATGTAACACGCCCGGTCGTATTCCAAGCCACTGCGTATAAAAAAACTGAATGCTGATCAAATTCAAATCAAACTCATGAGTGGCCAACTCGATACATGTAATTACAATCAACAATACATAAATCTTTTAACTTACCTCCATCTTTTATCTTGGTTTCAGTGACACTTTCTGAAAATCCAATATTCAATTAAATTACAACGTTATGGTTATTAAAATATATACATCAATGGTTCCAAACACAGGTGAATCAATTTTTATCAAGTACGAAATCTTTAATTTATAAAATCTTTTCATCTCAGGAAAAATATTTCATTTTAAAACTTTTCAGTTGTACAATCAAATGAAAATGTATCTAAGGAAAAAAATGTGATACGAGTGCTGTGTTTCATGCTTATATAGGTCAGTGTGTACACAGATATCATAGACAAAAATGCTTATCTAAATTTAACACAGCAGCTAAAGGAAATTCAAAATTCATTCTAACATTGAAAATCTATATATATATATTTTTTTCCAGTTTTATATTTGAATCACTGTGAAACTATGAAGCCATAAAAAATGATTCTATCAAAGCCTATTAGAGCTAACATTAAAAGAGAAAAAAAATGGGCAAAAAAAGTGCACACTAATAGCATAAGTTACTGCCATGGTGAATATTAGCATCAACAAACAGGTGCTGTCTGTGCAAAAGTAGAAATTTCATCTGAGCTGAAATGAAAACCCTGTGAGCAAAGGTAAACAAACAAAAATAACAATATGTGATATGTGAAAAGTGTTCATCAAAAGCGAACAAAACAGTATAATGATGTGTCGGTATCAGGGTAATGTAATCATGCTTTAGTATTGATTGCAAGCTTTATATTTTAATTAATCATTCAGAAATAGAATATGTGTGATAAAAAAAAATCAAACATGCAAAATACCAGTTAAATTTTACTAAACAATGTCAATATTTTGTTTTAAAAAAAAAAGAGTTTTCAGCTGCTTCATTACAGCACAAAAGCTTAAAACAATTACTAAAGTAGATTTCTTATTAAAAGAAGTGTGAACATTTCAAATTAATTCTTTAAATAGATATGTGCACTCAAATCTTTAATATTATCAGCATCTGATAATTAAATAGGTAAGAAGAAATTTTTTTAAGCACTGTAATATTTTTTCAAAATATATTTAAATAAGAAAATGTTATTATAATCCAATTTATTTAATTCAAATGTCCATGATGGATTTACTATTTTTAAAGTAATAAAAGTAATAAGAAAAAAGGTGTGCATATTTTCAAAAATAAGTGACAGACTGACACGAGACATGCCCAATATGTCACATGAAATGTGCAGATGAAATATGTTTGAAACCTGTGGTAACTCTTCTAGTTGTTGTACGGACAGGTGTACTTGTTGGTGGTAATGCTGGAACTGCAGCAGCTGTTTAATAAAAAAAAATAGAAGTGTGTCATAAATGCAGTGGCAGCATTTAAAATTTATAGTTAGAATAAAAATCTTCATAACTAAGCACACAAGTCAAATTTCTGTTTAATTACTCTTTCATGTAATTTCCATGATTGTAAAAAAAAATAATTTTTTTTTTATCATTTAATGTATAGGTCTTTATTCACAGTCTACATCAAAAATTAAATTAAAAAAATATATCACAGTTACTTTCTCAAAAAAGGAAAGTATCTAAATATCCCAATGTTAAAGTAATCTTAAATGGTCAATGCCAAAGTTCCAATTTTGCTAGGTAGATCATTGCTACTAACAAGATTATTATTCAAATCTGAAAATATATTTTCTTAGACAAGTAGATGTCAAAGTGATTGAACTTGGATAGTTTAAGTTTCCTACTGCCAAATCATTTTCTTAAGTTGAAGAAATTAACTGATTGAAGAAAATCTTACCAGGGTCAACAACTCGCCAAATAGATTCTATGAATCCTGGGCTGATCACACTATCATAACTCTGTGCAAAAAATGCATTTTTTTCCTGTGGCTGGCTGGCAACAGTTTTCAGCTCACTGGCATCTGCAGCTTTCATGCCAACTGTGATAATCTGGAAAAAGTTCATTTTTTTTAAATCAATGAAAATTTTTGAAACATTCATTTTTAAATAAATTAAAAGTTAAGGCCTATATATTAACTACAAGTATAAGTGCATTATTTTGCCGGTATATTTCTTTATGTTACCTTAACAGCATCTTTAGTTTTAAGTTCTTCAGCTACTTGTAACATTAGTTCAGTTTGCTCAGAATTTTTTATATCTGTGATCAGTAAAATAACATTAGGAGCATCTGGTCGTTCGCCTGCTTTCTTGGTGAACAACTTTGTTTGTACCTAAGAATGATTTTGTAAATTGTTTTATTTTCTAGAAAACAGCCTTTCAGAAAAATAAAAAAAAACAAAAAAAAACTCAATAATTAAAAGAAAATAAATGTATAACAACTGATATAACAATTTATGATATTTGTACTAAGACCATATTAAAATTTTTTAAACTACTTTGTAAGTGAAATATGAAAGAAATTGAAAAATAAATAATAATTTGATATCTATTTCTAAATATGTCGGGGGTGATACATTCCACAGAAAAGGTGCATAAAAAAATACTATATTTTCCTTGTAAAAAAAAAAGTAGTTTTAAATCATTTGTAAGAACTGATTGTTGAAATTCTCATCAAGTGCAATCATTTTTATTCATAAATCATATTTACAAAATATTCCATTTCTGTAAAAAGTATGGAAACTACAATGACCATTTTTAACTAGTAAACACTGTGGACAGCACCAGCAATCTAATCTTTTTTGTAATATCAGGTTACTACTGTAAAACTGTCAGTGTTATTTGAATTTACGTGATCTTACATAAATAAGCTTAAAAATACATGTTTAAAAACAAAAATAATTTCAATCCCAAATCACAAAACTTAAAATTTACATTAAAAATATATATCCATATCATTCAATAAACTCTCACTTTGATGTGAAAATCCTCAATATTATAAATATTATAAATTCAAATAAATGATTTTACAAATACATCAAAAAGAATTTAAGGTTGAGTGTGTCAGCCCTTTAATACTAACAATGTCTTTGAACAGAGGAGGTAGTATCCACCTGTTTCTATTATCTTAAATACACTATGAGATCATATAACGCAAAGTACATTTTCTTTTCTCAGTGTTCATAATGTCAAATTCCTATTTGTTTAAATCTCAACAAATAATTAAGAAAAAAGTTTTTTCAACAGAGTATCAATTTAAACTTAGGAGCATTGGATTTAGCCAAACTGCTACTTAAGGCATAAATAGTAATTATTAACTTTTGTAATATTTATCAAAG
The DNA here is from genome assembly GCA_021962125.1 of Bulinus truncatus. Lineage (NCBI taxonomy): Eukaryota > Metazoa > Mollusca > Gastropoda > Planorbidae > Bulinus > Bulinus truncatus. The sequence goes on along the minus strand of JAGDYQ010000316.1, from coordinate 125,905 downwards.
TTCTACCTCTTTAAGAGCCACTCCAGCATTAGAAGCTGCAGCTCTGTATCCAGGACCAATCTTGTCCAGATATGTAAAAACATCTGCTTTGCTCTTGAGCTTGGTGAATTCAAACTAAAATAAAAAAATGTGATGCCTTTATCTAGACTGAAGTATATTTTTTAAGCTGGTCAGTAGTTACTAGTCGTATCTCATTCTTTCATGAATGCAAGAGTTAAAACCATAATGCACATAGTCTTTTAATTGTTACTGAAAAATGAGAAATTAAACTTCTGTTGATAAAATTATTTTCATGAGTTTTTAAACACTAAGGAATAAATAAATTAAGCTTTAAATTTTCAGTTTGTCATATTATTTCACCCTACCACTAATTAATAGATTTTTATCAATTTTTGTGAAGTATAATCTTTTTTTTACTTCAGCCTTTGAACTTTGAAATAGCTAATGAATTAGCCTTACATAAAGAATAGATGAATTAAACTAATTAAAAAACAGTTCTAATTAAAAAACAGTTTCACACATACACAAAATTAAAAAATATTTAATGCAATGAATTTTTAAAGATCTCTTTTGAAATTATAATTATCTCTTGATGAACATTTTTTTAATGGATTAAAATTTTAACTTTTTTTAGCATTATTTACTCACTTGATGGCGACCTCTTTTAGCATAATTCATAAATGCTATTTTCACATCCCCTGTATCAATGTTAGCCTTCTCTAATAGGCTCTTTAAAAATTGCACAAAATTTTTAATTTCTGGTGGTTTTATGGCATTAGAAAGGTGATAAACTATAGCTATGTCTGCTTTTCCTGAAAAAAAAATGTTCTTAATGATTAAAGGATTTATAGATAATACATTATTTGTTTATATTCCTTAATTTAGATATTTAAAAGATATTCTGAAATTTTTTAACTTGATTGTATAAATCAGTCAACCATATATATTAGAGATAAATTAAATTTGAGTTATTTCTCATAACTAAAACCTTGCATCCAATCAAGTGAACTAGTTGAAGCACAATGACTAAAAATGCTAAACAGAGATTAAGTTTAAATAATTAATAAGAACCTTAATCGTAATACACATTTATTCTGCAAAAAAACATAAAGACGACTTGCAGCTTAGGTCATTTCCGAGGTAAATGTTGCCAGAAAGCAAAAACTCCCATTAAATCCTATGTATATAAAACCTATGTTAAATAGTCTCCACAATATTGTCTTTTAAAAATATAAGACCACATTTAAATTACTATTAAAAGAGTGTTTTTCTTTCTGAGATCATTATTAAGAAAGAGTTAGCTGCAAGTGGTCAATGAGTTCTGGTGACCAAATGGATATTCTTAGCAAAGAACTATAATTTAATATCCTTAAGTACTCATGCCTTGAAAAAAAAAGAGCCCACAGTTATAAAATTATCCGATTTACAATGTTGTAGGCCCTCAGGCTACAGTTTAAAAGTTTAAAAAGTGACAGTGTTCCCATTCCACAATACCTTTTGCAAAAAATATAATGTAGGATACCCTGGAAGAAGCAGGAAGGAGAGGCATCCAAGTGAGAACTGGATTGTCAATATTAAGGGATGGAGAGACCAATATTATGTAGCAAGTGACTACACTGGGACATGATAATAGAAATGGAGCAACCTGTTGACTGCAGAATCTTGTGCTGTACAGCTATTGTCGATTATAATCGTTTTTTTTATTTCTCTTCTGCTAGGATTAGATGTTTTTATTTATACTTTCGCACTTTTAGAAGACCAAACGTGACCATTATATTAGGGTATAAGGAACATGACATATATAAATTTTATTTTTTTTTCAGAATTTTTTTTTTCAGGATTAGGGTTAGGGATAGAGATAGATATCAATTTGCGCGAAAATCCCCGGAAACAGAAAAAAAAATAAACGTTTGGTCGACCGTACATATGCTAGGAGTCCACCAAACGTTTGGTCGAGTAACAAGTGCCTTATACTTTATATTTTTATCGAGATATTTATATGATTTGATAAATTCGATTTCAATTTAATAATAAAATAAATGCTTAAAGTAATAAGCATATGATAATATATACAAGTAATCTTACATTTAATAATTTATATAATTAATAATAATATTATAATAATTAAATAATGTATATTCTGTGTTGTGTATACTTGTATTTGAACTTTTCAACTAAATTGTATGCTATATGTAATTTACATGCAGGGAAGTGGAAATCATCAACAGCAAAAGTTCTCAAAAACTAGAGAGCTCGAAAAGTGTGTACTTGGCAGTGTTGCCAAAAACCATCAGACTATTAAAATGAAAAGAAATTTCAAAATATACTTATACTTTATTAATTCAAATTTCAAACGTAATTTTTTTATATATTTTTTCTTAAAAAGTCGTTGAAGCCGCCAGTAATTTAAAACTCCTGCCGATTCCAAAAAAAAAAAAAACACCAAAAAAATAGCGGGATTATATATTAGATGAATGGAACTCAGAAACTGCGGTTTTAGTTGATACTTTCATTTATGGATAACAGGCGTCCTCATTTAGTACCTCTAGCCATTCTAGTTTTTTTGTGTCGGTACTTTCTTCTCGTAATCGGGTTTGTGCGTACTTTTAACACCGACGACTCATCAGCATATTTTCGTTTATTCTAATTGTATTTCCACACATCGGCTAGCGCAATGAATAGTTTAGAACATCTCCCTTTAATCTAAACAATACTGGTGCAGAAAATCTTTCGTTAAAAACTAAATATTAGAGATGCAATTAACTCCTTAGTTGATACCGTTGAAATTTTGACAGGAATTGGGGTTCCCATTGTGTGATGTCAAATGAAATACCAGGGTTGTTGCCAACTAATCTCGGGCGTAGGAAAATTTTCACTAGGGCCCACCTGAACGCACAAACACCCAGCATTAGTAATTTAATAACAATTTATCTTGGTGTGTTAATTAACTGACATGGTTGGACTAATGAGTAGTACACTTCTGTTTAAAGTTATTCATGTGTCTGTAAATTATTCACAGTTGTTTTTATCTCAGGGGTCGTTACATAGTGGCGAGAAGGATCCGATGTTTTTTGGTGGCCATGACATGGAAAGTTATTGCTTTGGAAGGGAACCCACTCTCAAGCATTTTGCCGCCAAGTTATCGAAAAAAAATGGTTTTTAACGACACGATGTATACATAGGTATTATAAATCATGGACAACAATTTTTTTTTCGGTCAGATTACTAATAAACTGGCAATGAGATGTGTAGAATCAAAATTTTTTTTACAGTTTTAAGTTGTTCAAATATAGGCCTAATTAGGCCCGTAGCCAGGTCAAAGTAAGCAGGGGGCACCAATATCCAGCAAGGGGGTACTTTCTCATTTTTAGTTACCTTTTCTTTATTTTTTCCTCTTTTTCTTCTTTTTAAGCGGGGGGGGGGTGGCACGGCCCCCAGTGTCCCCCTTGGCTACGGGGCTGGGCCTAATAGTCTTACTGTTCTTTGCAAATTTACGAGTAAGTTCTGTGCATTTGTTTAGCAACATATCCATTCAAAATATAAATCCAGTCTAAATATAAATGTAAGCTTCGAATCTCCTTGTTATTTTAAAAAAGTCTTATGTATTTCATGAAGGCGGAATAGGGAAGGAATGTTAGTATTAATCCGATATATATATTTAAAAAATGTAAACATTTGATTATATGCCTAACTGTAAAAAAAAAAATTAGAATAGTAAAATTAAGGATTTCAAACTACAACATCACTAACGATAAAAAAAAGGCAAAATAATAAATAGTTCCCACCTGCACTATATCTTTCATTAGAACTTAAGTAATCAATTTAAGTAATTCATCAACTTATAGTAACAAACTCATGACCTGTGTTCACTCAAATGCTGACATAATAATTTATTTTTTTCATTAACTCTACTTTGTATGCTCCCCTTTGGCTATTGGCATACAATAAGTTTTGAATTAACTCAATACTGTACGATATAGTTGTGACATGCCATAGGGCTGGACAAAGAGATGAACAACTATTTCTATAGGTTGATATATTGCTTATAATTAGAGCTGCTGATTAAACTGCTTTGACGCGTCACAAAAGATTTGTGATTAAATTTTTTTACGCAACACATAAGTACGTTAATTTGACCAAAAATGCTGAAAGTTTAGAGTAGCGCCACATCGATGAATAACAGCATTTATCTCTACATTTTGAAGTTGAGGTCCGATCAACTACTACGTAGCTATTTCCACCTCCCACCCGGTCGCAATTCGCACACACACCCTCACCCAAGTATGCAGACCAACTTGTAATATAAAATGAAGTGGTTTTTGGTAGAGTTGTTTATTTACTGCAATTAACGCGTAATTAATGTGTTTAAAATTATGACATTCAACTTTTTAACGCAAACATCTAAATGCATTAAATTGTACCATGGGCGCAACCGATGTACGGGTCATGCGGGTCCGGAGCCTACCAAAAATCAAGCCTCTGGTTTTCGACCCTACCAAAATTTGGGGGCAAACATACCAATTTTAATCTTCCCGAATATTTTGGAGCCTACCAACTTCAACATACTGGTTGCGCCCCTGAATTGTACCCAAATGCTGTTATTTCAGAGTTGCGGAAAAAAATCAGTAAATAACCCAATTATATAAACAGAAATTACACAAGATTTAAAAAAAAGCAAGAAAAATACCCGAACACAGAAACAGTCACGTGTTTATAAAATCATAGCAGCAATATGGCCTTGAAACAATAGGATTGTCATAACTTAATTCTAATTTATGACCCTAAATGATGCAATTAATGAACATCTGCGTGCTACTAGTAAAGTATTGGGACGGATGGTCGTGCGGTATCGCGTTCAGCTGTCGACCTGAAGGTACCTGGTTCAATCTCCGGTGAGAACCAATGGATAATTCAGGTCATGGCTAAAATCCCCGCTATATCCCGTGCCTCTATGGCCTTTGCACTAATGTCTATGGTGGGAATGAAAGAATGGCACCATAAAAACCGTCCCATAAGTGGTTTATAGAATCTAAGAGATTTCATTTCATCCTTTCAGGGACTTCACACACTAGTTTGATTGATAGGTGCCATGGGTTTAAAACAATAGAACTTGTGTAATCCATAAGTAATGTCATCTTTGTGGGGAGAGAGAGAATGCGTAGTGTGTCAAAATGTGACCGGATTGGGAAAGGAGGTAAAATCAGGAAAAAAAGCGCGTTATTAATAAGTGAGCGAGTACTTTCTGGCTATTTGATTGTTTATGAAGGAAAAGGCACATATGAGATATAAATGACGTGTGTATTTCATGAGTTCGGAACCTACGGTACGAGAAAAACACAAGTTCTGCGTTGATTAAAAAAAACAATTGGCATCACTTGACGTGATTGATACATGTCAATAAACTGGTCTCAATAACTAATTCAACAGACATAGGTCTATGTGCTAATGCTTAATAGATCTCTTTCAATTAATTAAAACACTTTCATAAATTAAACTGACTTGTTTAACATTGCAGCAAACAAATGTACATGTTGTGTCGACACATTGTGTCAATTAAAATAAGCGTTAATTTGCGATAAAAAATTTTAATCATGCTTTAATTTCTGTCAATTATTTTAATCGAACAGCAGCTCTATTTATAATAGAAACTAAAATGGACAGTATCAATCACACATTGTAGTAGCCTACAATTTCTCATTGTCAAGATTTCTAAAATTAATAAATAAAATATATAAATGTATATGTAGAAACCTTTTACAAATGATCTCAGATCTCTGATTGCTTCCTCGTCTCTTAGTTGCACTGAAAAAAAAATAATAAAGTTCAGCCTTAGATCAATTCGACAGTTCATAATTTAACCATAAAAATTTGAACATTATAACATTAGCACTTAGGCATAATTATATTACTTTTCAATTAGTGAAATATCAAAATAATTTGTGATAAATGCATACATTGATAAAGAATGTGTGATAACTACATAAATTGGTAAAGAGTTTATGATTACCGCAAAAATTGATAAAGAATGTGTAATAAATGCATTGATTGATAAAGAATGTGTGATAAATGCATAAATTGATAAATAATGTGTGATAAATGCATTAATTGATAAAGGTTTTTTTAATACAGCTCTAAATATTTTAAATATAAAAAAAATATTTGCAGTTGATTGGCAATTGTCACCCAGAAAATATTCATTTAAAAAGTGGTGTGCCTCCCCCCCCCCCCCCCGTTACCGCAAGTTTCGGTAAGACATCATTAAATTATCGAATTATTTTTTGTTCTAAGACCAATTTTGAACAATAAAAACAGTTCCCCCCCCCCCACCCCGGGTCAAAGTTTTGCCCCCCCCCGGTCATAGTTATCTAGATCCGCCCCTGGTGTGGCCTATAATCTATGTCTGTAGTTTATAGCCTGTATGCTATAACAAGACATTTTAAAGTATTTATATTAAAGTTATGATATGTTCACATCACAGCATGTGTCAGGGGTCTCGGATGCAAATGGCAAGACAGTTAGAGGGTGTCGGGGGAGATGGGCACTTTAAAAGAAATTATTATGATGTCAAAATTTAAAATCGACGTTCTTGACAGCGTTGTTTACTAGGTCAATATACCACCAAGATCTCCCAACATACCCACAACATCATACAACATCCTACAACCTACAGCCAAGATCCCCAACTTCACCCAAAGGTCCCTATACCTACCACAAGTCCCAAACCTACCCCCAAAGTCCCTAGACCTACATTCAAATCCATCAATCTACCCTCCAAGGTCCCCGAAAAGCTTTAAAAACGGCTCTGAATTGAGGTTTCTGTTTATTGTGTTCGCTTTAATGAGGATAAAATATAAAAATTCTGAAAAATCAGTCCTACTCTGTTACTAGTCTGTTACAAGTACCCCAGAGGGTACTTGCTTTCTGTGATATCTTTTTGAGAACCACTGTTCAAAATTCTTTAAAATACACACACCACTTCTTGAATGTGAACAATAATCAAACGTGACATCGCTTATACGTATAAATTAAAGACATATAGGAATCGATTGAATAAAAAACTTTTATAGTCTTACAACACAAAACGACACCGAGCATGTAGTTTTGAAATGAATTATTACGAAAAATAAAAAATAAAACACTTCATTAAAAAATTAGTACATTAAAACCATAAAGTAAATTAGGATACACACATATTATAATATATATAATCTTCATAGTTTCAATAACAACATCCATTAAATTAGCTACTAAAACAAAATAAAAAATAAAATTAAAATAAACCAAAAGAAAATGAGTGCTGAAAAGAATTTAAAAAATGGCATTCCTCCAATAGTAGAGTGATATAATAAAATAAAAGCAGTCAGCGATCAGTTATATGATATTGTGTTAGGACATATGTGACCAACAACTGCCGTTTTGACTATCGTTTTATTTGTTTCGTAATAATTGCAGTGAAATCTAATGCAGGGCTAAAAAGACATATATTCCAAAAAGTTATTGTAAAGGCAATTATCTTATCAATATTAATATTCGGAAGTACATTTCTATGATTATGTCGCCCACTTTGAAAGAAACTAAAGGCTATTCCAACAGCCAATCAAGTTAATAGTTTCAAAGAACTTACTACATGGTATATGATCGATATTTACAGTTAAAAAAACTAATCATTTTATTGCACTGATTTTACTAATTGTAGCTACAATATAAAATAATGTGAAATATCTTTTCACATAAAAAAATAACAACAACAATTAATGTAATATGTGAAAGAAAAACACGATTAGATAGTAGAAGTTGTCTATATCTGTATCTAGTTCCATTGAAAGATCTTTGATAAGTTGACTTAAATAAAGAAGCAAACTTTATTTTTCAAACAAACAAAAAAAAAACTATTTGTCTGATACATAGACTATATCTATGGTATGATATTTTAGTTTATCAAACGAAACGTAAAAACAAATGTCTCTATTTCGTTAGTAGTCGAATCAGAAATAGTGTATTAATCGGATCAGAAATAATGTAAATGAATATATAAAAAAGTTTGAGAAATTCAGATTTCACATAAATAATGCAATAACAAAAGATTTTTTTTTCATAACTGATAAAATAACGGAATCCAAGTAAATACATTCCCAATGCAATACAATGCTTAGGGCTCTATGAAATACTTTGTCCAGGTCTTAAAATCCGAAAATAATAAAATTAACATGTTGTGCTGCTAAGCTTTTCATAAAACAGTAGAATCAAGGCTTATCCGAGCATCTTGTTATTAAATTATTATTTTTAGCATAAAATAGTGCATTTTGCTGGAGAAAAATCGTATAATTTTTTATGCTATTACCAGCTTTTAACAGCTTTAATTGTAAGTGGAAACTTATCATAAAAAATACATTTCATCTTCAAATTTAGACTCGAAAAACATATTCTACTGTAATATGAAAATATAATAATTCGAGTGCATAATAGTATGCATACAAAATATATAAAAGGATGCTAAGTGCCGTTGAATGCATGTACATGGTCTATTCAGTGCTTCCTTTGTTGTATGTTCTACTGCTACTACATCATGGCCAATACAATGGTACGTAGAAATAGTACAATGGTGACCTCTTGACTATAAGGGCATTCTTTTCTTACTTGTATCTAGTATTCTGACAACTTCCTTGGTAGCATTGCCCAGTTCGGAATAACTCCCCAGTCCACGAACTTGTGGGGTCACTGACTTAAGTTGAGACAGGTCGTTGAGGCCGATACCGTAAGCTAAGATGTTCACCCCGACATCAGTCAACTGTTTAGCAGAGCTTGAGATCCTGTCCACGTCAACACCGGAGTTGGCATCAGTCACAATGATGACCCAACGTATTGTGTTTGGTGGAGTTTTTTTCTGGTTAAACAACTTGGTTTTTATGATGTTCAGTCCGCTGGTCAGGTTCCCAATCTTGGATTTAGATCCCTTGATCTCACCGATACCCTTGGCCACGGCGTATTTAGTTTTAAATTTATTCAAATTGAAAGCGACTTTGGCGTTTTTCCTGTATGTGACAGCAGCGAACTTAGCTCTACCAGAATCCATGTTCGTTTTCTCAACCACCCCTTTCATAAAGTCGGTGTAGTGTTGGAAATTTATTTTGTTCATTTTCGAAGAAGTGTGGATTAAGAAGACAAGTTCGAGTTTTGCTAAAACAATAAGTTCATTTTGAAATTAAATTAATTTATTAATCTGATTATGTACATACAAAATATGACATGTATTTATGATGTAAAAATCTTATGACTTGCGATATGTTATTGATGAAATAAGCGAAAGTTGTGAATGAGGCTGAAGGTAAAATATACCAGAAGCAAAAAACTTATGATTAGACGATTATTGTAAAATGTATTCAAAACATTTCAGTGTTGATAACGTTAATTATAGCAAACCGCTAAATTTTAAAAGTATATACAGTTTATCTTGTATAATTTTGTGTAATTTTATAAATGTCTCTGTGACTATTTAATAGCAATAATAAAGTAATATAGTAAACTAATTTTGACAGTAGTGCGGTAACTAATTGAAACCGGATAAAACTGGCATATATTTTTTTATGCATTTGAAAGAGGGCGAGTGGCGAGTGAAACTCGTATACCTCATCCAGATGTCTCCTTATTCAGAAAGGGACAGTTGTACTCAGTCGCCTACCTCTCAGTTGTACTCAGTCGCCTATCTCTCAGTTGTACCCAGTCGCCTATCTCTCAGTTGTACCCAGTCGCCTATCTCTCAGTTGTACTCAGTCGCCTATCTCTCAGTTGTACCCAGTCGCCTATCTCTCAGTTGTACTCAGTCGCCTATCTCTGAAAATCCCGCCCCTTTCCCTGCTAAAGTTCTAAAGGTAATAAAGTACGGTAGAACCTTTCCCTGCTAAAGTTCTAAAGGTTATAAAGTACGGTAGGACCTTTCCCTGCTTAAGTTCTAAAGGCAATAAAGTACGGTAGAACCTTTCCCTGCTAAAGTTCTAAAGGTAATACAGTACGGTAGAACCTTTCCCTGCTAAAGTTCTAAAGGTAATAAAGTACGGTAGAACCTATTTCTTGGCTGGCGGAAAAATAAGTTCCTCTCTGAGTGGACTTCTCATGAAGTCTTGGCTTAGTAATACCACCAGCAGTAGGTGTTTGTTTAAACTCCAGTGCACAAAATATTTGTTGTTTACCCTATTTCTCAAACTTGCTACATTAGATATTATAATATCTTTTCCGTGGTTCTTTCTAAGTTCCAAACAACAGAATCTTCATTGGGAATCGTATCAGAATTGATAAAAAAGTTGGTATCCTCCTATGACTAATCAGTTCTGCCGGCTCTGTATATAAATACGGCTTCGATTCACCATAAGATTTTTTTTTCTGTTCAGTCACAACTTGTATAGGGATATATGCCTCAACGTTTCTTTTAGATTAAGTGGCATTTTAGTAGATAGCTGCAGATCTCCATAACCATTTACATTGTACGTTTATTGTAGACTAAAGTTCAGTGGTAAAGATTTCTGTTTAATACGAGGGTAATCTATCAGTACACATCTGGCTAAATTTTTCCAATACGTTGGTCTAGAATGAAGTTGATAGCAAAGCAAACAGGATTAATGAAAGCGGATACTTTCATAGTGAAAAAAACACAATTCTAATAATAAAAGGAACAACGGCTAATAAGTCAGAAATAATAGTAAACAGATCAGAGGAAGATCAGGGCTCGATTTACCGCCGGGGATATCCCCGGCACTAACACCTGTCATCCCCGGCTCTGCTTTAGCTAATATATCCCAGCCGGGGATGAAATCATAGACATTTACGCCCGGCTCTGCATAAAAAATTTTTCATACCCGGCACTGGTTTTTTCTTGAATCGAACACTGAAGAAACCAGAATATTGATGGAATTGATAAAGACAAAATGTTGACAGAATTGATGAAGAAAGTGTTGACAAAATCGAGAGTCATAATGTTAACGAAATTATGGCACATTGAATTAAGATTTGAATATTTACAGAATTTTTGGCAGATTTAATGAGGACATAATATTGACTGAATTAATGAGTGAATATTAAAAACTGAATTAGCAAAGTGAACAAAACTAATGACCAAATAATAAACGCATTTTCAAAAAAGACAACTGATAAGTTTCAGAACAACTATTGTCATTAATAGAACTAACTATAAGACAAAACAAAAACATCAAATGAAGAACTTACAGTCTGCTGATTCCTCTTCCATCATGAGATCGTCAGCTGTAGACAGTCACATGTCTTATTAGATTATTTCAACTGGTTATTAGGAAATCTAAAAATATATATGTTAATGGTATCCCCGTATTTCCCATGGTCTTAGTTGTGATGTTGTGTGGGATGTTGAAAGTAGTGTTGTTGTAGTGTTATTTGTATAGTTGTTTGTGGGGATGTATTTTATGTTGTCTGTGGTGGATGTATTTAGTGTTGTGTGTGGGGGATGTATTTTATGTTGTCTGTGGGGGTTGTATTTAGTGTTGTCTGTGGGGGATGTATTTAGTGTTGTCTGTGGGGGTTGTATTTAATGTTTTCTGTGGGGGTTGTATTTAGTGTTGTCTGTGGGGGATGTATTTAATGTTATCTGTGGTGGATGTATTTATTGTTGTCTGCGGGGGATGTTTTTAGTGTTGTCTGAGGGGGTTGTATTTAATGTTGTATGTGGTTTATGTATTTAGTGTTGTCTGTGGTGGATGTATTTATTATTGTCTGTGAGGGTTGTATTAAGTTTTGTCTATGGTGGGTGTATTAATTTTTGTCTGTGGTAAATGTATTTAGTGTTGTCTGTGGTGGATGTATTTAGTGTTGTCTTTGGTGGATGTATTTAGTGTTGTCTGTTGGGGATGTTTTTAGTGTTGTCTGTGGTGGATGTATTTAGTGTTGTCTGTGGTGGATGTATTTAGTGTTGTCTGTGGTGGATGTAATTAGTGTTGTCTGTGGTGGATGTATTTAGTGTTGTCTGTGGTGCATATATTTAGTGTTGTCTGTGGGGGTTGTATTTAGTGTTGTCTGTGGGGGATGTATTTAATGTTGTCTGTGGTGGATGTAATTATTGTTGTCTGTGGTTTATGTATTTAGTGCTGTCTGTGGTGGATGTATTTATTATTGTATGTGAGGGTTGTATTAAGTTTTGTCTGAGGGGGTTGTATTTAATGTTGTCTGTGGGGGATAGTTTTAGTGTTGTCTGTGGTGGATGTATTTAGTGTTGTCTGTGGTGGATGTATTTATTGTTGTCTGTGGGGGTTGTATTAATTTTTGTCTTTGGTGGATATATTTAGTGTTGTCTGTGGTGGATGTATATATTGTTGTCTGTGGTGGATGTATTTATTGTTGTCTGTGGTGGATGTATTTAGTGTTGTCTGTGGTGGATGTATTTAGTGTTGTCTGTAGGGGATGTATTTAGTGTTGTCTGTGGGGGTTGTATTTAATATTGTCTGTGGTGGATGTATTTAGTGTTGTCTGTGGGGATTGTATTTAGTGTTGTCTGTGGGGATGTATTTAATGTTGTCTGTGGTGGATGTATTTAATGTTGTCTGTAGGGGATGTATTTAGTGTTGTCTGTGGGGGTTGTATTTAGTGTTGTCTGCGGGGGTTGCATTTAGTGTAGTCTGTGGGGGATGTATTTAATGTTGTTTGTGGGGGATAGTTTTAGTGTTGTCTGTGGTAGATGTATTTAGTGTTGTCTGTGGTTTATGTATTTATTGTTGTCTGTGGGTGTTGTATTTATTGTTGTCTGTGGTGGATGTATTTAGTGTTGTCTGTGGGGGTTGTATTTAGTGTTGTCTGTGGTGGGTGTATTTAGTGTTGTCTGTGTTGGATGTATTTAGAGTTGTCTGTGGGGGTTGTATTTAGTGTTGTCTGTGGTGGATGTATTTAGGGTTGTCTTTGGGGGTTGTATTTAGTTTTGTCTGTGGGGGTTGTATTTACTGTTGTCTGTGGAGTTGTATTTAGTGTAGTCTGTGGGGGATTTTTTAATGTTGTCTGTGGGGGTTGTATTTAATGTTGTCTGTGGTGGATGTATTTAGTGTTGTCTGTGGTGGATGTATTTAGTGTTGTTTGTGGGGGTTGTATTTAGTGTTGTCTGTGGGGGATATATTTAATGTTGTCTGTGGTGGATGTATTTAGTTTTGTCCGTGGTAGATGTATTTAGTGTTGTCTATTGGGGATGTATTTAATGTTGTCTGTTGGGGTTGAATTTAGTGTAGTCTGTGGGGGATTTTTTAATGTTGTCTGTTGGGGTTTATTTAATGTTGTCTGTGGGGGTTGTATTTAGTGTAGTCTGTGGGGGATGTATTTAGTGTTTTCTGTGGGGGTTGTATTTAGTGTTGTTTATGGGGGTTGTATTTAGTGTTGTCTGTGGTGGATGTATTCAATGTTGTCTTTGCTGGATGTATTTAGTGTTGTTTGTGGAGGTTTTATTTAGTGTTGTCGGTGTTGAATGTATTTAGTGTTGTCTATGGTGGATGTATTTAGTGTCTGTGGGGGTTTTTTTTTAGTGTTGTCTGTGGGGGATGTATGTAATGTTGTCTGTGTTGGTTGTATTTAATGCTGTCTGTGGGGGTTGTATTTAGTGTTGTCTGTGGGGGTTGTATTTAGTGTAGTCTGTGGGTGATGTATTTGGTGTTGTCTGTGGGGGTTGTATTTATTGTTGTCTGTGGGGGTGGTATTTAGTGTTGTCTGTGGTTTATGTGTTTAGTGTTGTCTGTGGTGGATTTATTTATTGCTGTCTGTGGGGGTTGTATTAAGTGTTGTCTGTGGTGGATTTATTTAGTTTTGTTTGTGGTGGATGTATTTAGTGTTGTCCGTTGGGGATGTATTTAGTGTTGTCTGTGGTGGATGTATTTAGTGTTGTTTGTGGTGGATGTATTTAGAGTTGTCTGTGGTGGATGTATTTAGTGTTGTCTTTTGGGGATGTATTTAGTGTTGTCTGTGGTGGATTTATTTAGTTTTGTTTGTGGTGGATGTATTTAGTGTTGTCCGTAGGGGATGTATTTAGTGTTGTCTGTGGTTGATGTATTTAGTGTTGTCTTTTGGGGATGTATTTAGTGTTGTCTGTGGAGGTTGTATTTAATATTGTCTGTGTTGGATGTATTTAGTGTTGTCTATGGGGGTAGTATTTAGTGTTGTCTGTGGGGGTTGTATTTAGTGTTATCTTTGGGGGTTGTATTTAGTGTAGTCTGTGTGGGATTATTAAATGTTGTCTGTGGGGTAGTGGTGAATGGGGAGTTGTTAATGTAATACTTATAGTCATAAAATCAGAGTACATTGTTTATTGACGATTCTGGTAAGAATAGAAAACGTTATTATTTACTGACAGTTCTGGCGGTAATATAGTGCATTATTTACTGCCAGTTTTTGCTGGAATGGAATACGTTATTTACTGACAGTTCTGGCTAGAATATATACTTTATTTACTGACAGTTCTGACCTTAATATAATACGTTATTTACTGCCAGTTTTGGCTAGAATATAATGATGTAGTTCTAGCTGGATCATACTTGTGTATTTAAGCTTTTGAAAAATAAATAACCACTTAATACTGAGTTGTCTGTTAGTTGAGTTAACATACCTATGCAGAAGGCAGACATCATGACCATTAGCAACACCAGATTCCAAACACTGAGTCGCGCCATTTCTGACTGTAAAGAGAAATGATTAAATGTTACATTTACAACGTATTAACTATTAGCAATATATATATATATATATATATATATATATATATTACTCACGTGACTTTATATCATTAAATCTTTGCCCATTCCTAAACAATTATCACAACTTTTTTTTTTATCCCCGATTACTTTTCAGAATTAGATACATTTACTATTAGATGGAATATTTACTCAAAAATAGATTTCAATGGAATGTGTTTAATATGATGGTTAAAATTAAAAAAAAAACAGAAATTGGATTTAAAAGAAATCTCCAAATGCGATTTCCGATTAATCGTCCCGTCTCTGATCTAAATATAGTAGGTATATAATCTAGCAAACACACAGATTATGCACTATACAGATAGCGCACCGCTACATAAATACTCATCGGTTTTGTGTTTAAAAACTCTCGCGCCCTTGTTGTTATTCGCTTTTGTTTCCAATGGCGCTTTACATTCATAAAAACCCACAGACCTATTTACACATCTTTGTTGTTTATTTCAAGACATCAAATATGACTCTAAAAAAGCATTAAATTTGCTTTATAAATATAAAAAAGTGATAATATAGTATTCAGTTCATGAGTTCGTGGGTTTTTAGGAGCTTTATATATAGGCCTATGTACTAGATATTAAGCCCGGAGTTGCCTGGGAAAACAAGGTATAATGTGAAACCCCTTTTTAATCAATTTAACTACTGAATTTTTAAATACAGTTAATTAGGTGTTGATATATACCACCTTCCTAATGTGCAGAAATGACCTACATTTCATACGCCACAAATTACGTTTTACCCGTTGGTTGATAAACCAAACCAAAACAAACAACCAACCGAACCAACCAAACCCAAATAACCAACCAAACCAACTAACCAAACCAGCTAATCAAACAACCAAACAAACCAACCGAGCCAACCAACCAAGCCAAACCCGTCACAAATTACGTTTTACTCGTCAACGCTAACCAACTAAACTAACCAAACCAAACAGCCAAACCAGCTAATCAAACCAACCAACCGAAAATGGGGCATTGCAGCCTCCAACATGTTTTATTAAATGGGGCATTAGAGCCTCCAACATGTTTTATTATCTGGGGCATTAGAGCCTCCAACATGTTTTATTATCTGGGGCATTAGAGCCTCCGACCGGTTCTATTACCTATGTCATCAAAGCCTCTGACAGGTTCTATTACCTGGGGCATTACAGCCTCCGACATGTTTTATTAAATGGAGCATTAGAGCCTCCGACATGTTCTATTACCACGGGCATTAGAGCCTCCGACATGTTCTATTACCTGGGGCATTAGGGCCTCCGGCCGGTTCTATTACCTGGGGCATTAGAGCCTCCGACATGTTCTATTACCACGGGCATTAGAACCTCCGACATGTTCTATTACCTGGGGCATTAGAGCCTCCGACATGTTCTATTACCTGGGGCATTAGGGCCTCCGGCCGGTTCTATTACCTATGTCATCAAAGCCTCCGACATGTTCTCTATTACATGGGGCATTAGAACCTCCGACATGTTTTATTAAATGAGGCATTAGAGCCTCCAACAGGTTCTATTACCTGGGAAATGACAGCCTCCGACATGTTCTATTTATTACCTGGGGCATCAGGGCCTCCGACAAGTTTTATTGCCTGGGTCTATGATACGCCAAGCATTCGGTGACCATGACTGTCTGGGGTATCAGGACCCCGGACAAGCTCTACTTTCTGGGGTATCAGGACTCCGGACAAGCTCTACTTTCTGGGGTATCAGGAATCCGGACAAGCTCTACTTTCTGGGGTATCAGGACCCCGGACAAGCTCTACTTTCTGGGGTATCAGGACCCCGGACAAGCTCTACTTTCTGGGGTATCAGGACCCCGGACAAGCTCTACTTTCTGGGGTATCAGGACCCCGGACAAGCTCTACTTTCTGGGGTATCAGGACCCCGGACAAGCTCTACTTTCTGGGGTATCAGGACCCCGGACAAGCTCTACTTTCTGGGGTATAATATAACCTAAGTATGGGTGAACATCAACAAAAATGAGTAAACAGAAAGAGGTAATAAATTCTAATCAACAGCAAGCTTAAATAAAACAATAAATAAATCACAATCTAATTTCACAATTGACCCTTCACATTATCACAAAACTGTAAAGTTGGTTAAAAGAATTCATGAATGAACAATTCGTGAATAAACCGAAATACGCATGAAAACTTCGTCATAAAGCTTACAGAGGTAATAGTCCAGGTCGTACCGTCGTTTTGACGACAGTGGTAAGTGTTATATATGATTGGTCACGGAAATAGACTCTTCAGCGGCTAAGTTTAGAAGTGGGCGTACTGTTGTCTTTTGACAACAATAACAAATAAACAAATTACAAGAGAATGGTAACGGGAGACAACCACGTGGAAAACTACCAGCGCCCCCCCTCCCCTTTGAGTGCTTTTTGAAAATGCTAAAAGTTTGTTATGATGAAACTGATGTACGGGACGCTGCGTCTGGCTGTTGCTAGCTGTTGTTTTGCTGACTGTCATTTTCGTACGACCAACTCAGTAAAATAGTTTGATGAGGTAAAGTGGACTAATAAAACAATCCTGCTTGATTGAAGTTTGTTGAAACATGTTCCACCTTGACCTCAATTCTGTCCATGATACAAGTGCAGGACCGTTCATTTGGGCTGGTAAACCTGGCAACAGTCTAGGGCCCCCAGTAACTATGTGCCCCCATCATGTTTTAATTTCTTCTAAATCTGGTTCCAAGAGGACTCTGAAAGTATATTTCTGCAGTCTTCCATATTTCCCGTTCAACGCCCAGGGGAACCTAAAGAGTTAACAACGGCACTGCAGACAAGCAGACCAAATTAAAATATTTTAATAAATATATATACTTACACAGAACAATTTTTTTGTGATGGTCTTTACTTTCCGTATGTATTCATGTTTACACAACATTGAGAAAACAAAGTACCATGTTATGTTGTTGTTTATAGAGTTTGGGCTAACAAATTTTGAGTGTCGTGAATCTACATAATTGTAAATGGAAGGTTGTCTCACGGCTCACAATACTTGTATTAAGAATGTAAGGTCGTCTCACGGCTCACAATACTTGTATTATGAATGGGAGGTTATCTTACGCTCACAATACTTGTATTATGAATGGGAGGTTGTCTCACGCTCACAATACTTGTATTATGAATGGGAGGTTGTCTCACGCTCACAATACTTGTATTATGAATGGGAGGTTGTCTCACGCTCACAATACTTGTATTATGAATGGGAGGTTGTCTCATGGTTCACAATACTTGTATTATGAATGGAAGGTTGTCTCATGGCTCAACACATATACAGGACAGACCACTTTTTTCATATTTTAATTGGCTACCAAATATCACATAACATGTTACTTTTTTCATTCCTTTTCAAACGACGTCTCAAAGTTATTTAATTTATCAAGCAGAACACTCAAAAATTCAAATGCATTATAACAAATACAACATCCACATGCATTACAACAATTACATGTTGTAAGATTTTGTTTTTAAATAGCGAGGTTTCTCTATTCTCTAAGTTAAGTTGACCCAATTCTGGAAAGGGCGGCGCAGTATTACTATTTTTATATCCACTTGAGTTACGTATTTCGTCACGTTTTATGACTGTTGGTCAATACGAGCGTCATAAATAGAGATCTGCTAGCGGTAATGCCCGGCGTTGCCCGGGAAATCTAGGTAACAAGTGACACCCCCTCCTAATAAATCTTACCTGCATATGATTAATTAGGTGAAATAACACAAAATGTGGAACAGAAGTCGTAAAGAAAATAGAAAAGAAAAAAAAGAAACAATACACAATATCAAACAAATATGACTTAATGCGCAGTTGCAACAAAATCCTTGTAAAAAATTATATAAATACTGAGTAAAACAGAGGAGGTTTGCAATATGAGTTTTAGCTGATATTTCTAAAATGAAGTATTTAATCCCTACTGGGCATATGGTTCTACTGAGATTATGTCATCCCAACTAGGGTCTATGGTAATACTGAGATGTATGTCATCCCTACGGGGCCTTTGGTTCTACTGAGATGTTTGTCATCCCAACCAGGGCCTATGGCTCTACTGAGATGTATGTCATCCCAAACTAGGGCCTATGGTTCTACTGAGATGTATGTCATCCCAACTAGGGCGTATGGTTCTACTGAGATGTATGTCATCCCAACTAGGGCCTATGGTTCTACTGAGATGTATGTCATCCCAACTAGGGCCTATGGTTCTACTGAGATGTATGTCATCCCAACTAGGGCGTATGGTTCTACTGAGATGTATGTCATCCCAACTAGGGCGTATGGTTATACTGAGATTATGTCATCCCAACTAGGACATATGGTTCTACTGAGATGTATGTCATCCCAACTAGGGCCTATGGTTCTTCTCAACTTTATCGGCCTCACTCAGCGAGCTTCTCTTGTCTAGTCTATGTCATACAAAAGAAATAATTTTAAAACTATTTTAAATTTGTTGGTATGAAACTGTTGTTAATACTAGTTTTACAAGTATGAATTATTCACGGCAATGTTGAAATAATTCAAAAAGTAAAATTGAAAACACAATTAAACTACGCTTAATATCAGCATTTTGTGTATGTTTTGATCATTGACATAGCCTTCCATTCATAATGTTGTGATCACTGACACATCTTTCCATTCATAATGTTGTGATCACTGACAGATCCTTCCATTCATAATGTTGTGATCACTGACACAACCTTCCCTTCATAATGTTATGATCACTGACACATCCTTCCATTCATAATGTTATGATCACTGACAAACCTACCATTCATAATGTTATGATCACTGACACATCCTTCCATCCATGATTTTATGATCACTGACACATCCTTCCATTCATAACGTTATGATCACTGACGCATCCTTCTATTCATAATGTTGTGATCACTGAGTCATCATTACATTCATTAACAAAAAATTGACCTACTGCTGACCAGAGGCTAAGTAAGCTATTTCCAGGATTAGGTCAATTGCCCATCAACGTTTTCAGCGGAGATGGTGAGGAAAGTTTATGCTGTAAAGGTCAGCCTGAACTCCTGGTCACTGAATGTATGTCGTATATGAGAGGAACGTCTTGTAACTCAAGTATCTAATTAGTTACGTAAGATCAGCTCGTGCTAGGACTGAACATCTCTGAACACTTCGTTGTCGGGCAGGTGTCAGTTGCAGAACTAGGGCAACATTAGGGTTAGGGATTAGCTAAGTTACAGCCACAATATGCTGTTTGTTACAGCCACTATATGCTGTTTGTTACAGCCACAATATGATGTTTGTTACAGCCACAATATGATGTTTGTTACAGCCACAATATGCTGTTTGTTACAGCCACAATATGCTGTTTGTTACAGCCACAATATGCTGTTTGTTACAGCCACAATATGCTGTTTGTTACAGCCACAATATGCTGTTTGTTACAGCCGAAATATGCTGTTTGTTACAGCCACAATATGTTTTTTTATTCTCGTTACAGTTACAGGGCTTAGTGTCAACCTGTAATTGTGGTATTTCTCAAGCTACAGTAACAAATCAATGTGTCGTGATAAGTGAGTCGTCATATGCCAACGAGCAGCACTGCTAGTTTCGATCCACGACATTAACCCTAACCCACATTTACAAAGCAATCTACAGAAGGCACTTCCTACATGACATGATAACAAATTAACTCATATAAAGTGACATTTTAATTCAGTAAAAAAAGTGACAACTGTTAATACTTGTTAAAATTTATTTGACTGTATCATTCATAGTTCGGTCGAAAATATGTCAGCAAAACTGATTAAATGGGACACAAGACTTATAACAGGTGACCCAAGACTGATAACAGTTGACCAAAGACTGATAACAGTTGACATAAGACTGAAAACAGTTTACCCACAACTGATAACAGGTGACCCAATACTGATAACAGGTGACCCAAGGCTAATAATAGGTGACCCACGACTGATAACAGGTGACCCAATACTGATAACAGTTGACCCAAGTCTTAAAAAGGTGATCCAAGACTGAACACAGTTGACACAAGACTGATAGCAGCTGACCCAAGACAGATAACAGGTGACCCAAGACTGATAACAGGTGATTCAATGCTGATAACAGTTGACCCACAACTGATACCAGGTGACCCAAGACTTATAACAGGTTACCCAAGGCTGGTAACAGGTGATCCAAAACTGATTACAGTTGACCCAAGACTGATAACAGTTGACCCAAGACTAAAAACAGTTGACACAAGACTGATAGTAGCAGTTGACCCAAGACTAATAACAGTTGACCCAAGACTGATAACAGTTGACCCAAGACTGATAATAGGTGACCCAAGATAACCAACATATTTAAAATGTTTAATAAGTAGGGCTTCATGGTCCATTTGATAATTCATGTAAAATGAGTCGTGAGTAGTGGTCAAACCACAACAGACCGTCGGTTCATTTGAAATGAGTCGTGAGTAGTGGTCAAACCACAACAGACCGTTGGTTCATTTGGCGTGAGTCGTGAACAGTGGCTAAACCACAACAGACCGTTGGTTTCGTTAGGAAAATAAAAGCTGAAAGTATTTTGAATATCATAAATTCATGACAGCCACTTATAAAGTGTGATGTGTTTTCATAAACACTTCAAGCCTCTCTAAATGTATTTGCAGTTTTGATATGACCAGCAACACGAAATAAAAACAAATGTAACTGATTGACATCCTGTTTATAGATACAGCACGTGGAGTTATACAGAGGCGGCCTCACCAGGCGGCACGTTTAGGGCAGGGGGGAGGTCGGTATTCTAAGACTTGCATAATATTGTGGAGATGTACTGTAGGACACTGGATGTGTTGGTAGATTATATAGACAGATAGATGAATAGATATATACATAGATTATCTAGCCAGTTATTTAGCACCATTATTGTTCCAAACACTACCATCTCTGCCGATTTGTTCCATAAGTTTATCACAACTTTGATATACTCGACATAATAATATCCAACACGGATGTTATTTGTTGCTCATAAGAGACACCATGGAAACCGAGACATGTAACAAATAATTCACAGTCGTGTATGCGGATGTCATCATTTAAATATAGTCCAATCATTCTACATAACTTTTGATAGACATCTCTCTAGTTGAAACTTTTGATAGATGTCTCTCTAGTTGAAACTTTTGATAGACGTGTCTCTCTAGTTGAAAGTTTTGATAGATATCTCTCTAGTTGAAAGTTTTGATAGACTTCTCTCTAGTTGAAACTTTTGATAGACGTCTCTCTAGTTGAAAGCATTGATAGACATCTCTCTAGTTGAAACTTTTGATAGACGTCTCTCTAGTTGAAAGCATTGATAGACATCTCTCTAGTTGAAAGTTTTGATAGACATCTCTCTAGTTGAAACTTTTGATAGACGTCTCTCTAGTTGAAACTTTTGATAGACGTCTCTCTAGTTGAAAGTTTTGATAGACATCTCTCTAGTTGAATGTTTTGATAGACTTCTCTCTAGTTGAAAGCATTGATAGACATCTCTCTAGTTGAAAGTTTTGATAGACATCTCTCTAGTTGAAAGTTTTGATAGGCGTCTCTCTAGTTGAAAGTTTTGATAGACATCTCCCTAGTTGAATGTTTTGATAGACGTCTCTCTAGTTGAAAGTTTTGATAGACATCTCTCTAGTTGAAACTTTTGATAGACGTCTCTCTAGTTGAAACTTTTGATAGACATCTCTCTAGTTGAAACTTTTGATAGACGTCTCTCTAGTTGAAAGTTTATGATAGACGTCTCTCTAGTTGAAAGTTTTGATAGACATCTCCCTAGTTGAATGTTTTGATAGACGTCTCTCTAGTTGAAAGTTTTGATAGACATCTCTCTAGTTGAATGTTTTTTCAGCAAATGATCGACAAGATTAAAAGACTTTCGGAAATCATTTAATCCACTTACACCTGGATTATATGCAAGTAATAAGTTCTTACACCTGGATTATATGCAAATAATAAGTTCTTACACCTGGATTATATGCAAGTAATAAGTTACTTGACCTGGATATATGCAAGTAATAAGTTCTTACATCTGGATTATATGCAAGTAATAAGCTCTTACAACTGGATTATATGCAAGTAATAAGTACTCATGATAGAATTCGTCAGGCTTCCATTAAATAAGTACTCAGGATAGAATTCGTCAGGCCTCCATTAAATAAGTACTCATGATAGAATTCGTCAGGCCTCCATTAAATAAGTACTCATGATAGAATTCGTCAGGCCTCCATTAAATAAGTACTCATGATAGAATTCGTCAGGCCTCCATCAAATAAGTACTCATGATAGAATTCGACTGGCCTCCATTAAATAAGTTCTTATGATAGAATTCGTCAGGCCTCCATTAAATAAGTACTCAGGGCCGGCCTTAGGCCGATTTGACCGAAATCTCCAAATCAGGCTCCGCGCCTGGCAGGTGCCCCGAAATTTAGATTTATATCAATAGTAATAGTTGTTATTGTAAGAAAAAATTAGAAGAGGGGCCTCGCAAGCATCCGTTAAACCCCGCAATTCGTAAGGCCGGCCCTGAAAGTTCTGTCGTACTTCCAAATATTAACACATGAAAGTCGAATAACGTTGAACCAAACTGAAGCTAATTTAACTTACGATCCAACTTGAAATTGGAACACACCGTGTCGTGTGTGCTAGATTTTCAACAAATTTTGCTTGGCTATTTAGCTAACCTTACGTCATCCGTAATGCGCCATCAATAATGCACCATCTGTACTGTGTGCGCATTATGGGTGTGATTTATTAAAAGTGCTTGTCAATCGAGCTAACACAAAGCCACAAAGATGAATTGATCTGAAGTGGTATTTTTTAAACATTCGTCCACGCTAATTTCAGCTTTTCTACCTTTTCATTGCTGTGCTATTCTTTTAAAATAGTGTAGGCCTAATTGCTGTTTAAATATTGAATAATTTCGTATTACTGATTTATTTTAATATAATTAAAAAAAAATAGCTAATAGTTCAAGGAACTGATTTACCGAGTATATATATATATATATATATATATATATATATATATATATATATATATATATATATATATACATAATGATTCGGAACTAGAATGTTTCGAATTCTGAAACATTTTCAAGAACGGATTAATTTTGTGTGTATTACTGCAAATATATTATGATTATTTTAATTAATGTCAGAAATAGATTGTACTTTAACATTTGCTTCTCGTAGATGCTAACCTGTGTACTATAAAATCAACTTCTGCTGAAAAACAGTACCGGAAGTGAGTATATGGCATGGTGACCTTACATGTAACTCACTTGTGACGTAGTGGTCAATAAAATTGAATGTCAATGTCGATGTAAAGTGCACACTTTTAAACGTACGATAGATTACATACGCATATAGTGCAAGGGTTTATTTGTGGAGACTTCCTTATTGGTTTCATATTACTGTTAGTTCGGTTTTTCATGATGCTCTTACTATTGAAATGTAGCCAAGGGACTCATTCCATGTCGGAATTACAGGGTCATTTTGTTAGGTTTTTTATAGGGTCGATTTGCTAGGTTTCTTACAGGGCGATTTGCTAGGTTTTTTACAGGGTCAATTTGCTAGGTTTTTCAGTTTACTTGGGGATAATAAGTTTTACACCAATTGGTAACTTTGTGTGTGTGTTTTTTTTTTTTGGGGGGGGGGGTATATGTGTGCGTATGCGTATGTGGATATGTGAGTGTTGGTGTGTGTGTATGTGGATATGTGAGTGTTGGTGTGTGTGTGTCCATTCAGCTTTAAATGGGTACCTGGTTATAGTAGGTGAAGTAAAGGCTGCTGGGCGTTGTGCTAATATGCCGTGGCTATAAATAACAATTGACTTGAATGTTTCATCTGCCCCGATGGCGCAGGGTTCTTTAGGCTACTTCAACACATCACAGCCCGATGGCTCAGGGTTCTTTAGGCTACTTCAACACATCACAGCCTCATAGATTATTATTTACTGAGCCTTAGAGTAACAGCGTTGGATAACGTATCGCTGCTATCAATGGCCTATATAGACGTAGCGAGTTTCTGCCCTTGAGTCGAGTTCGGCTTCTTCAACCGAAACAGGATGTACCACATTAACATTGCGAATAAATAAATGATTCGCCTTTCTTTCAACTCCTCAAACTGAGTTATATTATAAGGTTAAAAGTGAACTTTTTTTAAAATGAAGATTCCATTTTGTTCGTTCTTTAATCTCTTCACTGAACACTAAACGTTCATTAATTACATATATGTTCGTGTTTCCAATTTTAAAAATCGATTATTTTAATTTAGACTCATACCAATAACTATTTCAAATGACAATGTGTAGAATATCGTACAAGCAACATGTTACCCTAGAGATGTGGTTCGCAAAGTGTGGGTAGAGATCCACCTGTTGGTCCCAGGTGAATTTTAGGGTAAATCGCTACGATATTGAAACTTTTAACTACATGATCTAGACTAGAGCTATGCAGGTAGAGCTGAAACCATATTTCTCTATATTGTACACAACAGATGGGTCGGGGAAAAAATATTTGTTACAATAGGTGAAAGTTTAGAACCACTGCTCTAGGATGGCCACACTAGTTCAGGCCATACCATTACAGGCCATACCAATACAAGCCATACCAATACAGGTCATACTAGTTCAGGTCATACCATTACAGGCCATACCAATACAAGCCATACCAATACAGGCCATACTAGTTCAGGCCATACCATTACAGGCCATACCAGTACAGGGCACAGCATTACAGGCTATACCAGTACAGGCCATAGCATTACAGGTTGTACCAGTACAGGGCATAGCATTACAGGTTGTACCAGTACAGGTCATAGCATTACAGGTTATACCAGTACAGGGCATAGCATTACAGGTTATACCAGTACATGGCATAGCATTACAGGTTGTATCAGTACAGGGCATATCATTACAGGTTGTACCAGTACAGGGCATAGCATTACAGGTTATACCAGTACAGGGCATAGCATTAGGTTATACCAGTACAGGGCATAGCATTACAGGTTGTAGCAGTACATGTCATAGCATTACAGGTTATACCAGTACAGGGCATAGCATTACAGGTTGTACCAGTACAGTACAGGGCATAGCATTACAGGTTGTACAAGTACAGGGCATAGCATTACAGGTTATACCAGTACAGGGCATAGCATTACAGGTTATACCAGTACAGGGCACAGCATTAGAGGTTGTACCAGTACAGGGCATAGCATTACAGGTTGTACCAGTACAGGGCATAGCATTACAGGTTGTACCAGTACAGGGCATAGCATTACAGGCCATAACATTACAGGCCATAGCATTACAGGTTATACCAGCACAGGCCATAACATTACAGCCCACAGCATTACAGGTTATACCAGTACAGGCCATAACATTACAGGCCATAGCATTACAGGCTATAACATTACAGGCCATAACAGTACAAACCATACCAAATCAGGTCATCTCCCTAGTTTTCCCTACAAACCGCACTGTATCACAGAATGGAAGCAAGCGAGACCTCATAGCCTACTAAATTTATCCTACATATGAAAGAAAACTTGCCCCAAGGTTAGAATAAGTTTCATTTAGAAGAAATGGTTTACCGTTCCCTCCCCCCCCCCCTCCTTTTCGTAACACAATCAAGTCAGATGTTGATACTGGCAGAACACAATGAGTAAACATTCCTCGGCCAACACCCAGACGGTGAAGGCTGTTCAAGGTGCCAGTCCACTAGCAACGCGAATGAAAAACTGACGGTGTTGAAGAGGTCTCAGTGACCCGTAGGATGGCAGGTATTCGTCCCTCTGACACCACTTCACCAACTTATGAGTAGTACACATGTTGATAGTCTACGTGACAGTTTGAGTTGAGTGTCATGATGTCATGGGTTGATAGACAAAATAAAAACACATGACTAGATGAATGGTGAGATCTACTTTATGATTTATGTTTTACATAGGCCAGTGGTTGAGCAGTGTTTACCTGTGGTATTTACAGTCTGCGATCACAGACTATTTATATACACGCCTCTCCCGGATGTCGAACTTCGTGTTTTATTTTTTTTTCATAGACTTCCTGTGGAGGCTCTATCATGGACTCTGCGTGGACCGGGGGCTCTACCCGAACATTTGAGGAGCCTTTGCTCTACATGGCTCTCAACCGTTACAGTAATCTTTTATAAAATGATTTAGCAATGAATAGGTGTGTGACTAGATGGGCACCAGTTGATGTTGAATGTCTGACACTAGGGCTCTAAATGCCCGAAAGTCTGACACTAGGGCTCTAAATGCCCGAAAGTCTGACACTAGGGCTCTAAATGCCCGAGAGTCTCACACTAGGGCTCTTAATGCCCAAAAGTCTAACACACTAGGGCTCTGAATGCCCGAAAGTCTCATACTAGGGCTCTAAATGCCCGAAAGTCTCACACTAGGGCTCTAAATGCCCGATAGTCTAACACACTATGGCTCTAAATGCCCGAAAGTCGCACACTAGGGCTCTAAATGCCCAAAAGTCTAACACACTAGGGCTCTAAATGCCCGAAAGTCTCACACTAGGGCTCTAAATGCCCGAAAGTCTCACACTAGGGCTCTAAATGCCCGAAAGTCTCACACTAGGGCTCTAAATGCCCGAAAGTCTCACACTAGGGCTCTAAATGCCCGAAAGTCTCACACTAGGGCTCTAAATGCCCAAAAGTCTAACACACTAGGGCTCTAAATGCCCGAAAGTCTCACACTAGGGCTCTAAATGCCCGAAAGTCTCACACTAGGGCTCTAAATGCCCGAAAGTCTCACACTAGGGCTCTAAATGGATTTAACCAAACGGAAGTGGGTGGATATGCTTATTTAGAAAATTATTCTACCAATCGTGCACAACGACATTCCCCCACTTATACAATCCCCCCCATATGCCCTACGGGGAGGAGGATATCACCCACGTTGAATACCTTTGATTTAAACTAATACTCTATGCCACTGGAACTGGGTGGGTCTAGTAGTCTATCACCAAATTGTGAGTCGCGAGCTGGCTGGACGTAGAATGCCCCAAATTAAAGGGAGACTCGAACTGCTAAATTTGAGAACCACTGATCTACATCATCCCTTTATTTGAACTTTCTGAACACTTCTTTATTTTACAGACGAGTGAAGTATGTGCTGGGGAGATTATGGTTGGTGTCATAATTTGGTTTTTAGTCATGTTTTTTTTTTAAAAAGCTGTTCGTTTTCCCTTATTTTTTAAAAACCACCAACAGTATTGAAAATATGAACCTTGGGGGAGGAGTGTACTTTACCTAGTAAGCCCAGAAGCCATGAAAAAAAATTGAATTATGTTTTTTCAACCTTTCATGTTTTAAAGGGGAAAAACTGTTGAATCAGCAAGACAACTCGCCTACTGCTGGAATGACTTCCTCCTGTTTTTATCTAACCATGGTTGTTTCTTTTTTAGGTTCATATTTTTTACCGTATGACTTACCGTATGTAGTTTTATATAACTCATGATTTGTATTGCAAGACGTATGCATGTGTAGTTTTATAAAACACATAATTTTTATTGCAAGACATCATATGATTATATATATATATATATATATATATATATATATATATATATTACGACTTTAGTGAAGTAAAAACTGTGAGAGCATAAAGCTGCTGAGATAACAAAACAGAGCAACAACAAGTAAAACCTAGCCCATATGATTCACTTACTACCTTCTTATTTTGATAAACCCAGTCACCCTTTTAAGTTTAGTACTTCTGTGATTTATTCTTTGAAAGAGTTTCGACTGTCATTGGTACAAAGTATGACTTGTGTTTGTCTAAGTTATTTTTCCATCTCCAGTTATGCTATAGATAAAGAAATGATACAATGTGTTATTGCCAAGACCATATTCCCTTAAAGTAGTTCTTATATCTGGTATTTGTCAAGTGTTAGCAGATGAATTTGTTTACATCGACAGTAACGAAATCTTTAGAAGTTAAAATGATAATTCCCCACAACTTTATTGAACTAAGTATTGATGTTTTGATTTACATCAGTTAATAAGAATGGGCTCACCGTGGCAGAGGAATTAAAGAATTAATGTTTCCGTAGCCACAGCATATTAAGGGATTGTTTGACTAGCTCAGATCAAGCCCCATTTACTTCCCCAACTAAAGTCAGATAACCAATAGACCATTTGAAGCTGTGTGGACTGGGTGTATTTGGTGGACTGGGTGTATTTGGTGGACTAGGTGTATTTGGTGGACTGGGTGGATTGGGTGGACTAAGTGGACTTGGTAGATTGGGTAGATTGGGTGGACTGGTTGGATTGGGTCGACAAGGTGGACTGGGTAGATTGGGTGGACTAAGTTGACTTGGAGGACTTTAAACCAACCTTCACCACGACCTATACAGTTTATCTGGTTCTCACCTGGGATCTATCCTGGGATACTCTATCTGACAGTTGAGTGCTTAATACCTCCCTCCTCCTCCCCTCCCCCCCCCGCCTGCACTAATTACATCAGTGAATTATCAAAATCAGAATTGAGTCATCAATTTGGAAAAAAAACAAATAAAATTTCAACAAATATTAAACCCAACAATTATTCCTTGAGACCATGGAGAAAAATCTGTGAGAAAAGTGCTGACCAAATAGTCAACAATAATCAAGTGAAGAGAAAAGTTTGAAGTTAATGACATCTGTGTCATTATTTCCGAGGATACTAAGAAACCTCGGGAATTTCTTTCCAATGCCGAAAGATAGAATAAGACATTTTAACATGATATGTACCTTATAGAGGAGCATTAAGCCAATATTTTATAATGGTTCACGAGGATGAAGACAGAATGTTGCTACCTTTTGTACCAATTACAATGTGAACAAAAATTGTCAACTATTACGAACGTTCAAACGTCCGAAATCATGACACTCTTACACGTTGACAATTAGGGCACTTAAAGACCTCTTGTATCCGGACAATTCATTTCCATCAGGATTACCAATTTAAAGTTTCCACATCTGACATTAAAATTACTTGAACTACTATTACTTTTATCCACTAATCACAAAAACAAATTTCATTTTAGTTTTTTTTTATGTCTAAGTAACTGAAAATTCAACAAAATCTATATTAAATTATTGCAAAATAAAATGAAATTTAACTAAAAACCAATCGGAGCATACGGAGGAATCTCCAATATAATTGTAGTTTATAGTTCTTATCCATCAAGTTAACACACCCCCATTGAATAGTATTTCAAATTTCCCCTAAATAAACTAACTTTAATAAAACGAGTTATATTTTAAAGTTGTTGTGCAGCGTCAAAAAACTGCTCAAGATTAAGTGCTAAAACTAACTTCTTCACTTTCGAGTGATCCTGGCTTTAATTATTCAGAAATCTCTCGCCAGCTTGTCATCAGTTAATTTACAACTGCCAGTACTCCGTTCTTGATGGTTATCTCCAAGGTGAAGTCTAATGCAGGCTTACGTTGGGGTGTACACAGGTGGTAACTAGCCACTTATTGATGAGATCTTCTGATCCTGCATGAATACAGTCACCACTACTGAGACTGCTTTGTGTAGCTGATTATCCAGCACAAAGGAATCTACAATGACCAACTGATCATGAAGTCCCCTGAGAAAGCATATGATGTTGCTGGAATTTCAACCTTTTAATCTGAACCATGCCTGAGGAAGGCTTAGAGAGTTTCACAATACCATAACAAAATACTAACAAATAATATTACAAAATACTAACTAATACTGTAACAAAATACTAACAAATACTGTAACAAAATACTAACAAATAATATTACAAAATACTAACAAATACTGTAACAAAATACTAACAAATAATATTACAAAATACTAATACTGTAATAAAATACTAACAAATACTGTAACAAAATACTAACAAATACTGTAACAAAATACTAACAAATACTGTAACAAAATACTAACAAATACTGTAACAAAATACTAACATATACTATAACAAAATACTAACAAATACTATAACAAAAATAAATGATTGTTCACCGGACACTGTAATATCTCTTTACTGCTGTAGGCCGATTTAGTCCAACCTGGCCATTTTAAGTGTACTATTCCTTCAACTGGAAGGTGTAACCCTCTCTAGGCTTGTCAAGTAAACTTAATAGACTATACGACACTGACTCTAGGCCCTAGGTCGGTTGGAGGCCGCTAATCAATATAAGAACAATTACCTGTATTACAATAGGTAATAATATAAATAGCGGTATCAGAATGGGTAATAATATAATTATTGGTATCAAAAAAGGTAAAATATAATTAGCGGTATCACAATGGGTAATAATATAATTAACGGTATCATAATAGATAATAATATAATTAACAATTAGGCACACTCACAATACTACATTTTTATATAACAATAATGCGTAAAGAGGTAGACAAAACCCTAGATATATATATCTATGGACAAAACCCTTTGAGAGTTTAACAAATAATTACTTGTCCTAGGCTCTCGGCCAGCTTAGTACTCTTCTGATGTCACAGAAAACATAATATAAACATTAAAAAGCGTGAATAATAACATTTTTATACACATAGATTATATTCGTTGGTATCTATAAAATGAATTTATTCAATGTTTACATCTATAACCAATGAATGATCAAGTCTGTTGCAAAGTAATTGCTGAACTGATGATGTCCCTGTCTGACGGAAAACAAAAGTAAAATATCAAGACTATGTGGGAAGCCAGAAACTGAGCTACACATTTGGAAAATTAAAAGTAAAATATCACGTCTTTGTGGGAAGCCAGAAACTGAGCTATATACATTTGGAAAAAAAATGGTTCAAAAATTGAACTATTTGTAATGAAACTTATTTTGATATAAATTAGATTCGTATTTAGAGGTTTCACTGTAATTAATGCATGGCATTCCTTGTAACTTAACAATATTCCTTTCGTTTTAAAACCACAGACTTTGTACCATGCTTTGCCTTATTATATTTAAATAATCACACTTCAAATAGTGACCTTGATTGATTCATACGAGGGTTGTATTTACCTAATTAATTTATAATGTTGCTATTGGGTTATGTTGTAGGATAAACTGATGACACTTCAGTTGCTTCATATAATACTGTTCATTTAATTTAAGGAGCGTTTGGCTGCTGGGAGGTTGCCCTCTTCAAATATGGGCCTACAGTTTAATTTATTCACCCAAAAAGACCATAAAGAGTTACAATTTACTTTATTCAAACAAATATACCATAAAGAACTAAAGTTTACTATCTTGATACAAAAAGATCGTACATAACTAAAGTTTACTATCGTTCGCCAATATGTTTTCATAATCAACACGTCATTAGCAAGTCAGGCACCAAAGTTATCTTACGGAACGTCACCATCAAGTCTTAGCACCAACATTCTCTCACTGAACTTCACCATCAATGCAGGCAACAACATTCTCTCACTGAACGTCACCAGCAAGCCAGGCACCAACATTATCTCACTAAATGTCACCATCAAGTCAGGCACCAACATTATCTCACTGAACGTCACCATCAAGTCAGGCACCAACATTCTCTCACTAGACGTTGAATTTGCACAGACTGCACTTTTTGTTGACATCCTTGGAATTTAATAGATCTATGATAAACATAACAGGAAGTAGGTCATATCTTTTAAGTAGTCCATGACTTCAAAAGATCTTAACAGTATGTTAATGTACCATCGTGTTCCACTTCACTTACACAGGTTACACGACTACAAGCCTTGGAGCTCTGGTACTTGGGAGTCTTGCTTTTTTAAACTTTATTTTTAGCAGCCGCCAGTTGGGGAAATTGATTTTAGTTGATAATCTACCGGATTGTTAAAATGACATGAAATTAAGACAAAAAGATAAATTGATCGTGTAACCAATAGCTGGGCATTTTGGTCTTGACCTGTTTAGTGACCCCAGAATACATGATTTCGAAACGGTTATCGGGGCATTAAGGAGAGTAAAGTTTATTGGAGTCGCTGATTTTCATTGATTGCTAAGTCACCAATGTTTCGGATCGGACATACCAACTTAATGGTCGTTTCTTATTCATTGACTTCATGGTAGACATAACAGACAACATAACAACTCACATACAGAACACACAAACAGTTTGGAGACTATGTCAATGTCCATTCAATACATGATATACGGTTAACATTGAGTACCTTAGTGGTTCTCAAACTTCTACTTTTAACTACCCTATATGACAAAAATTTTGGTTTCACAAGCTACAATAAAAAAAAGTGTCATTCGCTGTTTTTATAGATTTACCCTTTTGATTAGCAGATTTACAAAGTCGTGTTTTTTAACTAACAGAGAAATAGAATTCTAATTACATGTGTATAGTTTCTCAAATGTTTAATTATAAGTTCAAATTTTGTCGCGATCCACCTGAAAAGGGTGACCCCCTCATTTTGAGAATCGCTCGAGTTGGATAAAATGTAAGAAGACAAAATGGCGTGTAT
Organism: Bulinus truncatus; assembly: GCA_021962125.1. Classification (NCBI taxonomy): domain Eukaryota; kingdom Metazoa; phylum Mollusca; class Gastropoda; family Planorbidae; genus Bulinus; species Bulinus truncatus. Next base: position 92,679 of record JAGDYQ010000316.1, on the reverse strand, counting down.
AAACTCATAGATAAGGAACAATAATTGTTTCATTATTTTTATCAAATGTATTTAATCATTAACACAAGACAAACTGAAGTAGTTGTGTAGTTTTTAAAAAAGCAGCAGCTCTTTGTGATTAGGAATATAACTGTTTGAATCTATTAGCAGACGATGTTGAATTAATTAACAACTGATGTTGAATAAATTAACAACTAATATTACATAAACTAACAACTGATGTTCAATAAATTAACAACTGATATTACATAAATTAACAACTGATATTACATAAATTAACAACTGATATTACATAATTAACAACTGATATTACATAAATTAACAATTGATGTTCAATAAATTAACAACTGATGTTGAATAAATTAACAACTGATATTACATAAATTAGCAACTGATATTACATAAATTAACAACTGATGTTCAATAAATTAACAACTGATGTTGAATAAATTAACAACTGATGTTCAATAAATTAACAACTGATGTTGAATAAATTAACAACTGATATTACATAAATTAACAACTGATATTACATAAATTAACAACTGATATTACATAAATTAACAACTGATATTACATAAATTAACAACTGACATTGCATAAATTAACAACTGATATTACATAAATTAACAACTGATTTTGAATAAATTAACAACTGATATTACATAAATTAACAACTGATATTACATAAATTAACAACTGATGTTCAATAAATTAACAACTGATATTACATAGATTAACAAATGATGTTGAATAAATTAACAACTGATATTACATAAATTAACAACTGATATTACATAAATTAACAACTGATGTTGAATAAATTAACAACTGATATTACATAAATTAACAACTGATATTACATAAATTAACAACTGATGTTCAATAAATTAACAACTGATGTTGAATAAATTAACAACTGATGTTCAATAAATTAACAACTGATGTTGAATAAATTAACAACTGATATTACATAAATTAACAACTGATATTACATAAATTAACAACTGATATTACATAAATTAACAACTGATATTACATAAATTAACAACTGACATTGCATAAATTAACAACTGATATTACATAAATTAACAACTGATTTTGAATAAATTAACAACTGATATTACATAAATTAACAACTGATGTTGAATAAATTAACAACTGATATTACATAAATTAACAACTGATATTACATAAATTAACAACTGATGTTCAATAAATTAACAACTGATGTTGAATAAATTAACAACTGATGTTCAATAAATTAACAACTGATGTTGAATAAATTAACAACTGATATTACATAAACTAACAACTGATATTACATAAATTAACAACTGATATTACATAAATTAACAACTGATGTTCAATAAATTAACAACTGATATTACATAGATTAACAAATGATGTTGAATAAATTAACAACTGATATTACATAAATTAACAACTGATATTACATAAATTAACAACTGATGTTGAATAAATTAACAACTGATATTACATAAATTAACAACTGATATTACATAAATTAACAACTGATGTTGAATAAATTAACAACTGATGTTGAATAAATTAACAACTGATGTTCAATAAATTAACAACTGATGTTGAATAAATTAACAACTGATATAACATAAATTAACAACTGATATAACATAAATTAACAACTGATATTACATAAATTAAGAACTGATGTTCAATAAATTAACAACTGATATTACATAGATTAACAAATGATGTTGAATAAATTAACAACTGATATTACATAAATTAACAACTAATATTACATAAATTAACAACTGATGTTGAATAAATTAACAACTGATGTTGAATAAATTAACAACTGATGTTGAATAAATTAACAACTGATGTTCAATAAATTAACAACTGATGTTGAATAAATTAACAACTGATATAACATAAATTAACAACTGATATAACATAAATTAACAACTGATATTACATAAATTAACAACTGATATTACATAAATTAACAACTGATGTTCAATAAATTAACAACTGATATTACATAGATTAACAAATGATGTTGAATAAATTAACAACTGATATTACATAAATTAACAACTGATATTACATAAATTAACAACTGCTATTGAATAAATTAACAACTGATGTTGAATAAATTAACAACTGATGTCAATAAATTAACAACTGATGTTGAATAAATTAACAACTGATATAACATAAATTAACAACTGATATAACATAAATTAACAACTGATATTACATAAATTAACAACTGATATTACATAAATTAACAACTGATGTTCAATAAATTAACAACTGATATTACATAGATTAACAAATGATGTTGAATAAATTAACAACTGATATTACATAAATTAACAACTGATATTACATAAATTAACAACTGATGTTGAATAAATTAACAACTGATGTTGAATAAATTAACAACTGATGTTGAATAAATTAACAACTGATGTTCAATAAATTAACAACTGATGTTGAATAAATTAACAACTGATATAACATAAATTAACAACTGATATAACATAAATTAACAACTGATGTTCAATAAATTAACAACTGATATTACATAGATTAACAAATGATGTTGAATAAATTAACAACTGATATTACATAAATTAACAACTGATATTACATAAATTAACAACTGATATTACATAAATTAACAACTGATGTTGAATAAATTAACAACTGATGTTGAATAAATTAACAACTGATGTTGAATAAATTAACAACTGATGTTCAATAAATTAACAACTGATGTTGAATAAATTAACAACTGATATAACATAAATTAACAACTGATATAACATAAATTAACAACTGATGTTCAATAAATTAACAACTGATATTACATAGATTAACAAATGATGTTGAATAAATTAACAACTGATATTACATAAATTAACAACTGATGTTGAATAAATTAACAACTGATATTACATAGATTAACAAATGATGTTGAATAAATTAACAACTGACATTACATAAATTAACAACTGATGTTGAATAAATTAACAACTGATATTACATAAATTAACAACTGATGTTGAATAAATTAACAACTAATATTACATAAATTAACAACTGATATTACATAAATTAACAACTGATGTTCAATAAATTAACAACTGATGTTGAATAAATTAACAACTGATGTTCAATAAATTAACAACTGATGTTCAATAAATTAACAACTGATATTACATAAATTAACAACTGATATTACATAAATTAACAACTGATATTACATAAATTAACAACTGATTTTGTATAAATTAACAACTGATATTACATAAATTAACAACTGATGTTCAATAAATTAACAACTGATATTACATAAATTAACAACTGATGTTGAATAAATTAACAACTGATGTTGAATAAATTAACAACTGATGTTGAATAAATTAACAACTGATGTTCAATAAATTAACAACTGATGTTGAATAAATTAACAACTGATATAACATAAATTAACAACTGATATAACATAAATTAACAACTGATATTACATAAATTAACAACTGATATTACATAAATTAACAACTGATATTACATAAATTAACAACTGATGTTGAATAAATTAACAACTGATGTTGAATAAATTAACAACTGATGTTCAATAAATTAACAACTGATGTTGAATAAATTAACAACTGATATAACATAAATTAACAACTGATATAACATAAATTAACAACTGATATTACATAAATTAACAACTGATATTACATAAATTAACAACTGATGTTCAATAAATTAACAACTGATATTACATAGGTTAACAAATGATGTTGAATAAATTAACAACTGATATTACATAAATTAACAACTGATGTTGAATAAATTAACAACTGATATTACATAGATTAACAAATGATGTTGAATAAATTAACAACTGACATTACATAAATTAACAACTGATGTTGAATAAATTAACAACTGATATTACATAAATTAACAACTGATGTTGAATAAATTAACAACTAATATTACATAAATTAACAACTGATATTACATAAATTAACAACTGATGTTCAATAAATTAACAACTGATGTTGAATAAATTAACAACTGATGTTCAATAAATTAACAACTGATGTTCAATAAATTAACAACTGATATTACATAAATTAACAACTGATATTACATAAATTAACAACTGATATTACATAAATTAACAACTGATTTTGTATAAATTAACAACTGATGTTGAATAAATTAACAACTGATATTACATAAATTAACAACTGATATTACATAAATTAACAACTGATATTACATAAATTAACAACTGATGTTCAATAAATTAACAACTGATATTACATAGATTAACAACTGATGTTAAATAAATTAACAACTGATATTACATAAATTAACAACTGATATTACATAAATTAACAACTGATATTACATAAATTAACAACTGATATTACAAAGATTAACAACTGATATTACATAAATTAACAACTGATATTACATAAATTAACAACTGATATTACATAAATTAACAACTGATGTTCAATAAATTAACAACTGATAATACATAGATTAACAAATGATGTTGAATAAATTAACAACTGATATTACATAAATTAACAACTGATATTACATAAATTAACAACTGATGTTGAATAAATTAACAACTGATATTCAATAAATTAACAACTGATGTTCAATAAATTAACAACTGATATTACATAAATTAACAACTGATATTACATAAATTAACAACTGATATTACATAAATTAACAACTGATTTTGTATAAATTAACAACTGATGTTGAATAAATTAACAACTGATGTTGAATAAATTAACAACTGATATTACATAAATTAACAACTGATATTACATAAATTAACAACTGATATTACATAAATTAACAACTGATATTACATAAATTAACAACTGATATTACATAAATTAACAACTGATATTACATAAATTAACAACTGATGTTCAATAAATTAACAACTGATATTACATAGATTAACAACTGATATTACATAAATTAACAACTGATATTACATAAATTAACAACTGATATTACATCAATTAACAACTGATATTACATAGATTAACAACTGATATTACATAAATTAACAACTGATATTACATAAATTAACAACTGATATTACATAAATTAACAACTGATATTACATAGATTAACAACAGATAATAAATAAAACATTCAACATCATGAAATGTCTATTTTTGGATCAATAGAGATGATGCAATCTTTGAATTTCTTTTTTGACAGACGGGAACTTTACGTGTGTAGCCTATATTATGATTGGTTGTTTCGTTATCACGTGCTCTAAGCACAATATTCTGCAGATAGAAATATGTTGGAACTTATGCAGGTGTACATACGTATATGAGATGAAAAGGTAGACTCGGTGTGAACATACCTGCAAGATTGATTATTTAGCATGACATGTTCTTGGATATTTGCACAGATACCAGTTTGATTGAACATTTAGCATAGTATGTTTCTGGGTGTAGTTAGAGAAAACAGTACTATTATGACTTTTTGGAGTAAGATTCCGTTATTAAATTAATGTTATTAGCCAGTAATTGTTTTAGTGCGTCATAAAAGACGGTATGAAGCATGTGTATGTGTGTGTGTGTGTAACTGTGTGTGTAGCATGTGTGTAAATTTGTGTGTAACTGTGTGTGTGTGTGTTTCTATGCTAACAAACTCAGAAGCCCACACTGACTGGCTGGCTCGGCACCAATTCTTCGACTTTCCGAGTCGCCTTAAATACGGCAGTCTCATTCAAAATAATTTATTCGAGTGAGTTAAAGCCAATTTCTTTTCAAAAGTATACTCGTGACTATCATAAAATGTGACGATCAGAACACGTGACGATCAGAACACGTGACGATCAGAACGGTGGCCAACGATTACATGTTTATCTAAATTAATTTGAAGCCAAAGTATCAGGGGAGATAAGGAAAAAATCTTGAAAAAATCATAACACGTATAGAAAAAATATATTACAGGTATTGATGCTGAAAAATAATGGTAACAACATACATTTGAAAACTGTTGAGATAAAAAGGAAAACATTAAACAGCACTAAGTTAAATTTTAATAAGATTTCTCGTGATAACGGAAAAACTACAGAACTCTATCTTAACACAATATTCTATTTACTCTATATAACAGGATTATTTCAATGGTGTAGTACATGAGACACACCTGGCCACCAATGGTGTAGTACATGAGAGACACACCTGGCCACCAATGGTATAGTACACGAGAGACACACCTGGCCACCAATGGTATAGAAACACGAGAGACACACCTGGCCACCAATGGTATAGTACACGAGAGACACACCTGGCCACCAATGGTATAGTACATGAGTGACACACCTGGCCACCAATGGTATAGTACACGAGAGACACACCTGGCCACCAATGGTATAGTACACGAGAGACACACCTGGCCACCAATGGTATAGTACATGAGAGACACACCTGGCCACCAATGGTGTAGTACACGAGAGACACACTGGCCACCAATGGTGTAGTACAGGAGAGACACACCTGGCCACCAATGGTGTAGTACAGGCCATGTACAGTACTTTTTAGTGAATCGGCATATTAATTCCCAAAACAATGAATGGCTTATTCAATTTGATTTAGAAAACGAACAGAACTGTGTGTTCACAAGACAGAAGTACAAGTATTATAATTTGATGTTGTAGAACAATGTAACCTGGACTTATATAAATTACTGGTATGTTCATCATCTAGTTATATAAAATCAGTAATGCGTTTGTTTAGATGTTATAACATGATAAACAAAAGGAGTCATAAGCACTAGTTAAAATCATGGACAGACAGGATCAAAGTGTACACCAGTTCTAGCAGTATAACAGGTGGTCCAGAGAACTGTTTCATCTTGTGGCCAAATTAGAAATAGCGTAAAAAAACAACATCTTTACTTTCAGAAAACACTTTATTTTTCTTTTTTTTCTGTCTCCTCAATATGTTTTTTTTTTACTTAAGAGTTATACTGACGTCATAAAGTGCACCTGTGGTTCAAGGGGGGGAAGGGGTTACTTTCTGAGGTAGTCAATGAAGAATGTTACCTGGGATTATCCTTTACTTAATTTAGACCAATTAATTACAGTGTGCGGTGGGGTGGGGCAAAGACTAGTAAAACAAAAATCCTGAAAAATAAACTACAGAATAAACTTGCAGAATAAACCTGCAGAATAAACTATAGAATAAACCTGCAGAATAAACTACAGAATGAACCTGCAGAATAAACTACAGAATAAACTACAGATTAAACCTGCAGAATAAACCTGCAGAATAAACTACAGAATAAACCTGCAGAATAAACCTGCAGAATAAACTACAGAATAAACCTGCAGAATAAACTACATAATAAATTACAGGATAAACCTGCAGAATAAACAACAGAATAAACAACAGAATAATCTACAGAATAAACTACAGAATAAACTACAGAATAAACAACAGAATAAACAACAGAATAAACTACAGAATAAACTACAGAATAAACTACAGAAAAAACCTGCAGAATAAACTACAGAATAAACTACAGAATAAACTACAGAATAAACTACAGAATAAACCTGCAGAATTAACTACAGAATAAACTACAGAATAAACCTGCAGAATAAACCTGCAGAATAAACCTGCAGAATAAACTACAGAATAAACCTGCAGAATAAACTACAGAATAAACCTGCAGAATAAACCTGCAGAATAAACTACAGAATAAACCTGCAGAATAAACTACATAATAAATTACAGGATAAACCTGCAGAATAAACTACAGAATAAACAACATAATAAACTACAGAATAAACTACAGAATAAACAACAGAATAAACTACAGAATAAACTACAGGATAAACTACAGAATAAACAACAGAATAAACTACAGAATAAACAACAGAATAAACTACAGAATAAACTACAGCCCCATTGACAGTCTGCATCTAAAAGGTGCCAGAGAATTCTGGGAGTTAAGGTCATTGAGACCCACATCCCTCTGTTTCCTCTCGTAATATTGATGTAACCCAGTTTACAACACCTCATCCATATCACATCTGTTTTTTGTACTTACATTTATCTATTTCATCTTACCTGAGCCTTGAATTTGTGTTAATGATTCTATCCAGCAACTTTATCGTAAGACTCATCTTTCACTCTCTTGATTCACTCACTCACTCGCTAGATCTTCTCTATTAGAAGATTTTGTTTACCAAGTTAATTCACTCACTGAGATTTAGATTAATGATTCTAAAACTAAGTTATAACAAGACGAATCTTTCACTCTCTTGATTCACTCACTCGCTAGAACTACTTTATTACAAGACACATCTTTCATTCAACTGCAACATCAATATTTATATAACAGTTTGTTCTGGTTTCATAACATCAACAATTTCAAGGTAAGAGGTCATTCACCGATCAGATTATTTTTTTCAAACCATGATTCTGTTACAGGGTCACAATAGTCTGCGTTACGTTTTGTGTATGAAAGGTCTTTGCCAAGGCTTTCTTTTTATTACCACTCATAACATTCAGACCTTAGCATTATTTGTTTTGGCTACTATAAGAAAGTATACCTCAGTTAACATTATTTGCGTCTCATTGTTAGAACATATTAAACTACTTATTTCATCAATCTGTCTACATAGGTGGTTATTCTCACAATTAGTTGCTCTGGCTCGACTTTAGTGACTATGTTATGATTGTATATGTCTACTAGTTGGTATAATGGTGTAGTTATTCTCACTATTAGTTGTTATGCCTCGACTATACTGACTATGCGATGTGTAGATATGTATATGTTCAAGGATTTTAACATCAAGATTCATCCATACGGTAGTTTCCAAGATTCATCCATAAGGTAGTTTCCAAGATTCATCCATAAGGTAGTTTCCTAGATTTATCCATAAGGTAGTTTCCAAGATTCATCCATAAGGTAGTTTCCAAGATTCATCCATAAGGTAGTTTCCTAGATTCATCCATAAGGTAGTTTCCTAGATTCATCCATAAGGTAGTTTCCTAGATTCATCCATAAGGTAGTTTCCTAGATTCATCCATAAGGTAGTTTCCTAGATTCATCCATAAGGTAGTTTCCTAGATTCATCCATAAGGTAGTTTCCAAGATTCATCCATAAGGTAGTTTCCTAGATTCATCCATAAGGTAGTTTCCTAGATTCATCCATAAAGTAGTTTCCAAGATTCATCCATAAGGTAGTTTCCTAGATTCATCCATAAGGTAGTTTCCTAGATTCATCCATAAGGTAGTTTCCTAGATTCATCCATAAGGTAGTTTCCTAGATTCATCCATAAGGAAGTTTCCAAGATTCATCCATAAGGTAGTTTCCAAGATTCATCCATAAGGTAGTTTTCTAGATTCATCCATAAGGTAGTTTCCAAGATTCATCCATAAGGTAGTTTCCTACATTCATCCATAAGGTAGTTTTCTAGATTCATCCATAAGGTAGTTTCCAAGATTCATCCATAAGGTAGTTTCCTACATTCATCCATAAGGTAGTTTCCTAGATTCATCCATAAGGTAGTTTCCTAGATTCATCCATAAGGTAGTTTCCTAGATTTATCCATAAGGTAGTTTCCTAGATTCATCCATAAGGTAGTTTCCAAGATTCATCCATAAGGTAGTTTCCTAGATTTATCCATAAGGTAGTTTCCAAGATTCATCCATAAGGTAGTTTCCAAGATTCATCCATAAGGTAGTTTCCTAGATTCATCCATAAGGTAGTTTCCTAGATTCATCCATAAGGTAGTTTCCTAGATTCATCCATAAGGTAGTTTCCTAGATTCATCCATAAGGTAGTTTCCTAGATTCATCCATAAGGTAGTTTCCTAGATTCATCCATAAGGTAGTTTCCTAGATTCATCCATAAGGTAGTTTCCTAGATTCATCCATAAGGTAGTTTCCTAGATTCATCCATAAGGTAGTTTCCAAGATTCATCCATAAGGTAGTTTCCTAGATTCATCCATAAGGTAGTTTCCTAGATTCATCCATAAGGTAGTTTCCTAGATTCATCCATAAGGTAGTTTCCTAGATTCATCCATAAGGAAGTTTCCAAGATTCATCCATAAGGTAGTTTCCAAGATTCATCCATAAGGTAGTTTTCTAGATTCATCCATAAGGTAGTTTCCAAGATTCATCCATAAGGTAGTTTCCTACATTCATCCATAAGGTAGTTTCCTAGATTCATCCATAAGGTAGTTTCCTAGATTCATCCATAAGGTAGTTTCCTAGATTCATCCATAAGGTAGTTTCCTAGATTCATCCATAAGGTAGTTTCCTAGATTCATCCATAAGGTAGTTTCCAAGATTCATCCATAAGGTAGTTTCCTAGATTCATCCATAAGGTAGTTTCCAAGATTCATCCATAAGGTAGTTTCCTAGATTCATCCATAAGGTAGTTTCCTAGATTCATCCATAAGGTAGTTTCCTAGATTCATCCATAAGGTAGTTTCCTAGATTCATCCATAAGGAAGTTTCCAAGATTCATCCATAAGGTAGTTTCCAAGATTCATCCATAAGGTAGTTTTCTAGATTCATCCATAAGGTAGTTTCCAAGATTCATCCATAAGGTAGTTTCCTACATTCATCCATAAGGTAGTTTCCTAGATTCATCCATAAGGTAGTTTCCTAGATTCATCCATAAGGTAGTTTCCTAGATTCATCCATAAGGTAGTTTCCTAGATTCATCCATAAGGTAGTTTCCAAGATTCATCCATAAGGTAGTTTCCTAGATTCATCCATAAGGTAATTTCCTAGATTCATCCATAAGGTAGTTTCCTAGATTCATCCATAAGGTAGTTTTCAAGATTCATCCATAAGGTAGTTTCCAAGATTCATCCATAAGGTAGTTTCCTAGATTCATCCATAAGGTAGTTTCCTAGATTCATCCATAAGGTAGTTTCCTAGATTCATCCATAAGGTAGTTTCCTAGATTCATCCATAAGGTAGTTTCCTAGATTCATCCATAAGGTAGTTTCCAAGATTCATCCATAAGGTAGTTTCCTAGATTCATCCATAAGGTAGTTTCCTAGATTCATCCATACGGTAGTTTCCTAGATTCATCCATAAGGTAGTTTCCTAGATTCATCCATAAGGTAGTTTCTTAGATTCATCCATAAGGTAGTTTCCTTAATTCATCCATAAGGTAGTTTCCTAGATTCATCCATAAGGAAGTTTCCAAGATTCGTCCATAAGGTAGTTTCCAAGATTCATCCATAAGGTAGTTTCCTAGATTCATCCATAAGGTAGTTTCCTAGATTCATCCATAAGGTAGTTTCCTTAATTCATCCATAAGGAAGTTTCCAAGATTCATCCATAAGGAAGTTTCCAAGATTCGTCCATAAGGTAGTTTCCAAGATTCATCCATAAGGTAGTTTTCTAGATTCATCCATAAGGTAGTTTCCTAGATTCATCCATAAGGTAGTTTCCTAGATTCATCCATAAGGTAGTTTCCTAGATTCATCCATAAGGTAGTTTCCTAGATTCATCCATAAGGAAGTTTCCAAGATTCATCCATAAGGTAGTTTCCAAGATTCATCCATAAGGTAGTTTCCTAGATTCATCCATAAGGTAGTTTCCTAGATTCATCCATAAGGTAGTTTCCAAGATTCATCCATAAGGTAGTTTCCTAGATTCATCCATAAGGTAGTTTCCTAGATTCATCCATAAGGTAGTTTCCTAGATTCATCCATAAGGTAGTTTCCAAGACTCATCCATAAGGTAGTTTCCTAGATTCATCCATAAGGTAGTTTCCTAGATTCATCCATAAAGTAGTTTCCAAGATTCATCCATAAGGTAGTTTCCTAGATTCATCCATAAGGTAGTTTCCTAGATTCATCCATAAGGAAGTTTCCAAGATTCATCCATAAGGTAGTTTCCAAGATTCATCCATAAGGTAGTTTTCTAGATTCATCCATAAGGTAGTTTCCAAGATTCATCCATAAGGTAGTTTCCTAGATTCATCCATAAGGTAGTTTCCAAGATTCATCCATACGGTAGTTTCCTAGATTCATCCATAAGGTAGTTTCCTAGATTCATCCATAAGGTAGTTTCCTAGATTCATCCATAAGGTAGTTTCCTAGATTCATCCATAAGGTAGTTTCCTAGATTCATCCATAAGGTAGTTTCCTAGATTCATCCATAAGGTAATTTCCTAGATTCATCCATAAGGTAGTTTCCTAGATTCATCCATAAGGTAGTTTTCAAGATTCATCCATAAGGTAGTTTCCAAGATTCATCCATAAGGTAGTTTCCTAGATTCATCCATAAGGTAGTTTCCTACATTCATCCATAAGGTAGTTTCCTAGATTCATCCATAAGGTAGTTTCCTAGATTCATCCATACGGTAGTTTCCTAGATTCATCCATAAGGTAGTTTTCTAGACTCATCCATAAGGTAGTTTCCTAGATTCATCCATAAGGTAGTTTCCTAGATTCATCCATAAGGAAGTTTCCAAGATTCATCCATAAGGTAGTTTCCAAGATTCATCCATAAGGTAGTTTTCTAGATTCATCCATAAGGTAGTTTCCTAGATTCATCCATAAGGTAGTTTCCTAGATTCATCCATAAGGTAGTTTCCTAGATTCATCCATAAGGTAGTTTCCTAGATTCATCCATAAGGTAGTTTCCAAGATTCATCCATAAGGTAGTTTTCTAGATTCATCCATAAGGTAGTTTCCAAGATTCATCCATAAGGTAGTTTCCTAGATTCATCCATAAGGTAGTTTCCAAGATTCATCCATAAGGTAGTTTCCTAGATTCATCCATAAGGTAATTTCCTAGATTCATCCATAAGGTAGTTTCCTAGATTCATCCATAAGGTAGTTTTCAAGATTCATCCATAAGGTAGTTTCCAAGATTCATCCATAAGGTAGTTTCCTAGATTCATCCATAAGGTAGTTTCCTAGATTCATCCATAAGGTAGTTTCCTAGATTCATCATTAAGGTAGTTTCCTAGATTCATCCATAAGGTAGTTTCCAAGATTCATCCATAAGGTAGTTTCCTAGATTCATCCATAAGGTAGTTTCCTAGATTCATCCATACGGTAGTTTCCTAGATTCATCCATAAGGTAGTTTCCTAGATTCATCCATAAGGTAGTTTCCTTAATTCATCCATAAGGTAGTTTCCTAGATTCATCCATAAGGAAGTTTCCAAGATTCGTCCATAAGGTAGTTTTCTAGATTCATCCATAAGGTAGTTTCCTAGATTCATCCATAAGGTAGTTTCCTAGATTCATCCATAAGGTAGTTTCCTAGATTCATCCATAAGGTAGTTTCCTTAATTCATTTATAAGGTAGTTTCCTAGATTCATCCATAAGGAAGTTTCCAAGATTCGTCCATAAGGTAGTTTCCAAGATTCATCCATAAGGTAGTTTTCTAGATTCATCCATAAGGTAGTTTCCTAGATTCATCCATAAGGTAGTTTCCTAGATTCATCCATAAGGTAGTTTCCTAGATTCCTCCATTAAGGTAGTTTCCAAGATTCATCCATAAGGTAGTTTCCTAGATTCATCCATAAGGTAGTTTCCTTAATTCATCCATAAGATAGTTTCCTAGATTCATCCATAAGGTAGTTTCCTAGATTCATACATAAGGTAGTTTCCTAGATTCATCCATAAGGTAGTTTCCTAGATTCATCCATAAGGTAGTTTCCTAGATTCATCCATAAGGTAGTTTTCTAGATTCATCCATAAGGTAGTTTCCTAGATTCATACATAAGGTAGTTTCCAAGATTCATCCATAAGGTAGTTTCCTAGATTCATCCATAAGGTAGTTTCCTAGATTCATCCATAAGGTAGTTTCCTAGATTCATCCATAAGGTAGTTTCCAAGATTCATCCATAAGGTAGTTTCCTAGATTCATCCATAAGGTAGTTTCCTAGATTTATCCATAAGGTAGTTTCCTAGATTCATCCATAAAGTAGTTTCCAAGATTCATCCATAAGGTAGTTTCCTAGATTCATCCATAAGGTAGTTTCCTAGATTCATCCATAAGGTAGTTTCCTAGATTCATCCATAAGGTAGTTTCCTAGATTCATCCATAAGGAAGTTTCCAAGATTCATCCATAAGGTAGTTTCCAAGATTCATCCATAAGGTAGTTTTCTAGATTCATCCATAAGGTAGTTTCCAAGATTCATCCATAAGGTAGTTTCCTAGATTCATCCATAAGGTAGTTTCCTAGATTCATCCATAAGGTAGTTTCCTAGATTCATCCATAAGGTAGTTTCCTAGATTCATCCATAAGGTAGTTTTCTAGATTCATCCATAAGGTAATTTCCTAGATTCATCCATAAGGTAGTTTCCTAGATTCATCCATAAGGTAGTTTCCTAGATTCTTCCATAAGGTAGTTTCCTAGATTCATCCATAAGGTAGTTTCCTAGATTCATCCATAAGGTAGTTTCCTAGATTCATCCATAAGGTAGTTTCCAAGATTCATCCATAAGGTAGTTTCCTAGATTCATCCATAAGGTAGTTTCCTAGATTCATCCATACGGTAGTTTCCTAGATTCATCCATAAGGTAGTTTCCTAGATTCATCCATAAGGTAGTTTCCTAGATTCATCCATAAGGTAGTTTCCTTAATTCATCCATAAGGTAGTTTCCTAGATTCATCCATAAGGAAGTTTCCAAGATTCGTCCATAAGGTAGTTTTCTAGATTCATCCATAAGGTAGTTTCCTAGATTCATCCATAAGGTAGTTTTCTAGATTCATCCATAAGGTAGTTTCCTAGATTCATCCATAAGGTAGTTTCCTTAATTCATCCATAAGGTAGTTTCCTAGATTCATCCATAAGGAAGTTTCCAAGATTCGTCCATAGGGTAGTTTCCAAGATTCATCCATAAGGTAGTTTTCTAGATTCATCCATAAGGTAGTTTCCTAGATTCATCCATAAGGTAGTTTCCTAGATTCATCCATAAGGTAGTTTCCTAGATTCATCCATAAGGTAGTTTCCTAGATTCATCCATAAGGTAGTTTCCTTAATTCATCCATAAGGTAGTTTCCTAGATTCATCCATAAGGAAGTTTCCAAGATTCGTCCATAAGGTAGTTTCCAAGATTCATCCATAAGGTAGTTTTCTAGATTCATCCATAAGGTAGTTTCCTAGATTCATCCATAAGGTAGTTTCCTAGATTCATCCATAAGGTAGTTTCCTAGATTCATCCATTAAGGTAGTTTCCAAGATTCATCCATAAGGTAGTTTCCTAGATTCATCCATAAGGTAGTTTCCTAGATTCATCCATAAGGTAGTTTCCTAGATTCATCCATAAGATAGTTTCCTAGATTCATCCATAAGGTAGTTTCCTAGATTCATACATAAGGTAGTTTCCAAGATTCATCCATATAGTAGTTTCCTAGATTCATCCATAAGGTAGTTTCCTAGATTCATCCATAAGGTAGTTTTCTAGATTCATCCATAAGGTAGTTTCCTAGATTCATACATAAGGTAGTTTCCAAGATTCATCCATAAGGTAGTTTCCTAGATTCATCCATAAGGTAGTTTCCTAGATTCATCCATAAGGTAGTTTCCTAGATTCATCCATAAGGTAGTTTCCAAGATTCATCCATAAGGTAGTTTCCTAGATTCATCCATAAGGTAGTTTCCTAGATTCATCCATAAAGTAGTTTCCAAGATTCATCCATAAGGTAGTTTCCTAGATTCATCCATAAGGTAGTTTCCTAGATTCATCCATAAGGTAGTTTCCTAGATTCATCCATAAGGTATTTTCCTAGATTCATCCATAAGGAAGTTTCCAAGATTCGTCCATAAGGTAGTTTCCAAGATTCATCCATAAGGTAGTTTTCTAGATTTATCCATAAGGTAGTTTCCTAGATTCATCCATAAGGTAGTTTCCTAGATTCATCCATAAGGTAGTTTCCTAGATTCATCCATAAGGAAGTTTCCAAGATTCGTCCATAAGGTAGTTTCCAAGATTCATCCATAAGGTAGTTTTCTAGATTCATCCATAAGGTAGTTTCCTAGATTCATCCATAAGGTAGTTTCCTAGATTCATCCATAAGGTAGTTTCCTAGATTCATCCATACGGTAGTTTCCTAAATTCATCCATAAGGTAGTTTCCTAGATTCATCCATAAGGTAGTTTCCTAGATTCATCCATAAGGTAGTTTCCTAGATTCATCCATAAGGTAGTTTCCTAGATTCATCCATAAGGTAGTTTCCTAGATTCGTCCATAAGGTAGTTTCCAAGATTCATCCATAAGGTAGTTTCCTAGATTCATCCATAAGGTAGTTTCCTAGATTCATCCATAAGGTAGTTTCCAAGATTCATCCATAAGGTAGTTTCCTAGATTCATCCATAAGGTAGTTTCCTAGATTCATCCATAAGGTAGTTTCCAAGATTCATCCATAAGATAGTTTCCTGGATTCATCCATAAGGTAGTTTCCAAGATTTATCCATAAGGTAGTTTCCAAGATTCATCCATAAGGTAGTTTCCTAGATTCATCCATAAGGTAGTGTGGAGAAATAATATAGTCTAAGTTTGATGACGCAATTCGTTAGGCTCCGCCCACCGCAGTATCTATGGCGTCATTCCGCCATCTTGAGTGTAAATATTGGGAGCTTTAGTGTATACGTCATTTGGTACAAATGACGTATATTAACCGACAGCTGGGAGCACATGCTTTGTTTTATCGTTAGTCTAGCTTTGGGCATCGATGTAGATGGATGCATATTTACAGTTTGCTATTGTACTCTTCCTGGATCTACCTTTATGTCAGTTCATGTTCAAGTATTAAATGATTGTTTGATGTTACTTCACTGGAGTTAACTTCGTGATTTGTGTTGTCTGATTTATTACACCTTCTATAAGCGTCATCATTAAAAGGATCCGTAACATATATTTGGCACCTCCGACGTCGAACTGACTGACTTAGCTGGATTCAGGAGCAGCGGAGTGAGTACATTAAGACTCGTTGTAATTACCGGTTAAGTATTCATCGGTGAATTACGTGGCGGCCACCACCCTGGGTGTGCGCCGTGAAAACTGTGTTCTGTAGTGGCCAGCGTTGTTGTTTACTGAAGTGGCCAACGTTACTGTTTGCTGAAGTGGCCAACCCTATTGTTAGCTGAAGTGGCCAACGTTACTGTTTGTTGAAGTGGCCAACCCTATTGTTTGCTGAAGTGGCCAACGTTACTGTTTGCTGAAGTGGCCAACCCTATTGTTTGCTGAAGTGGCCAACGTTACTGTTTACTGAAGTGGCCAACACTATTGTTTGCTGAAGTGGCCAACGTTACTGTTTGCTGAAGTGGCCAACCCTATTGTTTGCTGAAGTGGCCAACGTTACTGTTTGCTGAAGTGGCCAACCCTATTGTTTGCTGAAGTGGCCGACGTTACTGTTTGCTGAAGTGGCCAACCCTATTGTTTGCTGAAGTGGCCAACGTTACTGTTTGCTGAAGTGGCCAACCCTATTTTTTGCTGAAGTGGCTGAGTTACTGTTTGCTGAAGTGGCCAACGTTACTGTTTGCTGAGGTGGCCAACCTAGCCGTTTGCTGAAGAGGCCTACCTTGCTGCTACTGAAGAGGCCAACCCTACTGTTTGCTGAAGAGGCCAACCTTGCCGTTTGCTGAAGAGGCCAACCTTGCTGTTTGCTGAAGAGGCCAACCCCGCTGTTGCTGAAGTGGCCAACTTTACTGCTTAAAGTGGCTAGAGTTGCTGTGTACTGACGGGGCCGACGTTACCGTGTAGCTGGGAATCACCTCCTCATCGTCAGAGGACCCCACCATAGGATCACCGAGGATCAACAAGGGATCATCGAACATCGCGGACAGGGATCACCAAGGATCAACCCGTGTGTTAGTCAACCCCACATCGAACATCGCGGACCGGGATCACCGAGGATCAACCATCGAAGTCAAGGAACAGAATTTACTATTGTGTATTTCTTTATATGTAAGTTGGCATATTTTTTTATATATATTTATTACTAGAATATTGAAATCTGGTGTAATTATTTGTTTGTTGTTCTTGGTGGAATTCTGTATTTAATACAGTAGAGGTTAAAATAGGGTCCACCCTGAGCAGCCAAAACATTTAATTTGCTGGGTTTTTTTTTGAAAAGGAATATTGTATTTATTTTGTTATTACTCGTATGTTGATGACATAATAGAATATTTTTTGTGTATGATATATAGTATCAAACATTTTCATTTATTAGTTATAATTGGTTTTGGGTACTGCCATGTCATCAATTTTAAATATTGTTGAAGCTGGTAAAGCACTTGGCCTCATAGTCCAAGAGTTACAAACCTGGGTATATGTAGAGAGAGAAAGGGTGGAAAAGAAAGAGATGGAAGAAAAACAGAGAGAGAGGGAAGAAAAACAGAGAGAGAGGGAAGAAAAACAGAGAGAGAGGGAAGAAAGAAAGGAAAAGGAAAAGAAAGAGATGGAAGAAAAACAGAGAGAGAGGGAAGAAAAACAGAGAGAGAGGGAAAAAAGAAAGGAAAAGGAAAAGAAAGAGATGGAAGAAAAACAGAGAGAGAGAGAGGGAAGAAAAACAGAGAGAGAGGGAAGAAAGAAAGGAAAAGGAACAGAGAGAGAGGGAAGAAAGAGCCGCAGAACGGGAAATGAGGAAGGAAGAAATCGCGAACGAAAGGGCGCGTTTAGAGTCTGAGAACAATAGACAGCTAACCCCGGAGTTAACGGAGCAGGTGATAGAGTGACCACATCACTTAAATTACCTTATTTTACAGAGGGCGTTGACAGTATGGACACATACTTGTCTAGGTTTGAAATGCTAGCTACTAGCGCGGGTATGCCGAAGAATACATGGGCCGCGTCAATTTTACGATTCATAAGAGGCAAAGCTCTGGATGTATGTTTAAAACTAAATGAAAATGAAATAAAAAATTATGATGTTGTGAAAGAATCATTAATGAAGATTTATGGTAACACATGTGATGGTTACAGGGAAAAATTTAATAATATTCGCCCATCACGAGAGGAAGACCCCAATTTATTTATCACCAACCTTAGTTTGTTTTTTGATAGATGGGTGGCTCTGTCTGGGGCGAAACAAAAGTACCATGATTTAAGGGAACTGATTTTAGTAGATAGGGCAATTAATGTGTGCCATAAAGATTTAGTGGCATTCTTGAAAGAAAAAGGGCCAAAAACTTTAGAAGATGTCACTGATTTATTGAGAAAGTATAAGTCTGCACATCCAGAAAAACCCATATCTAAGTTAGAACCAGACCATAACCAGGATGTGCTTGCTTTGCTAAAGCTGTACCATATCCTAACCGTGTCCGTAGCTTAAGTCCTGGGAACAGAAATAGATCCAGTGACCGACATGACGGGGACAAATTATGTTTCTCATGTGGGAGAGCCGGACATAGATCGCGAGACTGCAAAAGGGGAAATGGAGGTAGTGATAGTTTATGTTATCTGTGTAACGGGAGGGGACATTATGCTAGGAACTGCACTTGGTCCCGGGGAAATAGTCAGGGGAGAAAAGGACAACAGACCAGAACCATGGACAAGACCAGACAGAGACAAAGAGATAGGGTACAACAGGCAATGTTAGTTCGGGGGGAGGTAATGGTTTACATTTTTACCCTGGGTTCGTTGGTGATGTACCTGTGAAGGTGCTACGTGACACTGGGGCAACGTGCGTGTGTGTCCGTAGATCATTGGTGAAAGATAGTGAATTCACGGGAAGAATGGGTCTATGTGCGTCATTTGATGGGACGGTACATGAGTTACCCATAGCCACTATTAATCTTAGAAGTCCATTTTACACAGGGCTAGTTGAAGCATTAGTCATCGAGAAACCAACTTACGACGTTTTAGTGGGCAATATTTAGGGCGTAATAGAGTGTGATCCCATGGAATTGGATAAATGGAAAAAACTTAATGATCCTACTAGAAACTGTAATGCTGTGACAAGGGCTCAGGCTAAGGAGGAAAACCTATATAATCAGTCATCAATTAGTAGTACAGATAACTGCTTAATTAATACTCAGGAAGTAAAAATTATACAAAGGGAAGAGAATGTAGTCAACTTTCCTAATCCACACATGACTGACAATGTTAAATCTAGTGACATTCCTGTGGGTGAGATGTCTGACAGGATCAACATAGATGGAGAGAACTTTTTTACCGAACAGCATAATGACGTGTCATTATCAAAATTAATCAACCGGGATAAAAAATCATTTAGAGATAGGGAAATCATTCAGTTAGAGGAAGGTGTTTGGGTTAGAAAGACACAGTACATGAATAAAACGGTGAATCAACTTATAGTCCCAATGAAGTATAGGAAATTAGTTCTTAGGACAGCCCACGATTCACCTTTAGCGGGTCATTTGGGGGTTACTAGAACCAAGTATAGGATCTTAGGAAAATTCTTTTGGCCCGGGGTTACCAGAGACGTAAAGAGATATGTTAGGACGTGTGACCTGTGTCAATCAAAGGGGCCCAAATATACCAGGGGGAAGCCCCATTACAAACAACCGATGTAGTTGACAGACCGTTCACAAAATTAGCTATTGATATAATTGGACCTATGCCAGTGCTGTCCAATAGAGGGCATCGCTTTATCTTAACGGTGGTGGATGTATGTTCCAGATGGCCAGAGGCGGTGCCTCTTAAATTCACAAGGGCTGAGGACATAGCACAGGCACTAATGACTATTTTTGTAGGACAGGCTTCCCAGATGTTATTTTATCTGACAGAGGTACTCAGTTTGTATCTGAATTAACCAACCATTTTACCTCTGTATTGGGAATCAAACAAATCTTTACATCGCCATACCATCCCCAAAGTAATGGAATTTGTGAGCGACTGAACGGCAGTATAAAAAAATGATCAGTAAAGTGTCTGATGACAATCCGGGAGACTGGGATCTCATGTTACCCTGTGTGTTGTTTGCGTATAGGGAAATTCCACAGGAAACAACAGGATTTTCACCTTTTGAAATGGTGTACGGTGCGAATCCAAGGGGTCCACTGTCCCTACTTAAGGACTTAATGATAAGAAAAGATTTATCCCCTGACGTAAGAACTGCCTATGAGCTAGTGATTGATACAAGACAGAGACTAATAAAGGCCTGTAATGTGGCTAGATCAAATGTTTTAACCAAAAATAAAAGCACATTATTGAGGGTTAATAGGGACAGGAAACTCAGACATATTAGGCCAGGTGAGGATGTACTTGTTTTATTACCTGACAAGACCAATAGATTATTTATTAAGTGGCAAGGACCTTTTAAGGTTACTAGAAAGGTGACAGACGTGGATTATGAAATTAATATTAGAAATAGGTTAAAGGTCTTTCATATAAACATGTTGAAAGTATACTATAATAGACCAATTGAATTAGTTCAGACCGCTGAGAGACAGGTTCAAAATTGTTTCATGTTAAGGGAGGAAGATGTACCTGACGCTGGCATTCAGACATATGAGGGACCTGAGGTTGGAAACAAGGAAACATGGGAGGATATAGCATTAAATAACTTAACTCATGACAAAGTGGTTAGTATTAAGACACTTTTGGGTGACTTTACAGATATTTTTTCTGATAGACCGGGTAAAACTGATATAATACAACATGACATAAAGCTGTCAGAAAACAAGGTTATCCGTCTGAGACCATACACCCTCTCATTACATCACCGCGACTATATCAAGAAAGAGTTAGAAGGGTTACAGAAACAGGGTGTCATAGAACCATCAGAGTCACCATATGCAGCTCCCATAGTGTTAGTTAAGAAAAAGACAGGTGACATCAGACTGTGTGTAGACTATAGACAGTTAAATAAAATAACCATTATGGATTCGTATCCCATGCCCAATCCTGAGGAGTTAATGACCAGGCTAGCCAGAGCTAAATATTTTTCTAAACTGGATTTAGCAAGAGGGTATTGGCAAATACCACTGACCCCTGAAGCCAAACCATTGACTGCATTTATAACTCCATTTGGGTTGGTTCAATGGAATTTCATGAGTTTTGGGCTAGTAAATGCACCAGCCACCTTCAATAGGATGATGGCCAAATTATTTTCCCATAGACAAGACACTGTTTGCTACCTGGACGACATTTGTATTTTTCATGAGGACTGGGATAAACATGTTAGGAGTCTAAGAGAAATTTTTACAGTTTTAAAGAGACATAATTTAACCGTGAGACCGACTAAGGTAGAGATAGGACTGACAGAAGTAACTTTCCTAGGACATAAAATGGGAAATAATATAATAAAACCCATAGGTGAATCTGTGTCAAAGATATTAAATATTGAAAAACCGTCATCAAAGAAACAGGTGCGCAGTCTTTTGGGCTTATGCAATTTCTATCGGAAGTTTATTCCGAATTTCGCTCATATAATGGAACCTCTGACTAATCTAACTAAAAAGGGAGAGCCAAACAAAATCATCTGGTCTGATGAATGTCAACGGGCCCTGGAGATTATTAAAACCGCCTTCGCTCAGGGGCCCATATTAAAGTTACCTGACATAGGTAAACAATTCGTTCTGGCCACAGATGCCTCGGCCGTCGCGATAGGGGGGCCCTGTTACAGAGCCACAATGGTGTGTTACACCCAGTGCTATATGTCAGTCGTAAATTGACCCCACCAGAGACAAGATATGCCACTATAGAGAGGGAGGGATTAGCCATCACATGGTGCATTACAAAATTGGCAAGGTATTTGTTAGGTGCCCAATTTATTCTTCGGACTGACCATGCGCCGCTGGCATTTATAAATTCCAAAAAGCTAGGTAATAATAAAGTAGCCAGATGGTCACTCCTACTGCAGGATTTTAATTTTATCGTCCAAGCTATACCTGGTAAAGAGAACGTTATTGCTGACACGTTATCACGTTGCATTTGAAATGAGCTTAAGTTCTCAACAAACCTATGTCCTGGCAGTAAGAAATCCTGTGTACCATAATGTCTATGTTACATGTATTATATGTTTATATGATGACATGTTTGCACGTATATGTTTATATGATGACATAATGATATTTAATAATAATTGATGATTATGATAAAAAAAAAAGAGAAGTCACTGAAAAAAAAAATAATGAAGAATAACTAGTGACATGAAAAAAAAATAAACAAAAGTCACATGAAAAAAAAAATATTGAATGGAATAACAAGTGACATAAAAAAAAGTAAACAAGTCACATAGAAAAAAAAAAAAGATAATAAAATAATAAATATCAGTGACGAAAAAGAAAAATGATGAGAAATTTGAATTTAATTCAATATGTTTATGCATATATAATTGATGATATTTATTATATTGTTTGCATGTATTGATTTATGCTTCCATGCAATATTGATTTGATTAATAATTGGATAATTTATTTTGTTGTTATGATGATTTGGGATATGTTCTATGATTGAACTTTGTTTCATGTGGCTTCCTTTTGTCGGTATTAGTATTGGGTTTTACATGATTACATCATGCTTAGGTAGAGGGGAGAAATGTGGAGAAATAATATAGTCTAAGTTTGATGACGCAATTCGCTAGGCTCCGCCCACCGCAGTATCTATGGCGTCATTCCGCCATCTTGAGTGTAAATATTGGGAGCTTTAGTGTATACGTCATTT
>JAGDYQ010000316.1:22196-68533 GCA_021962125.1 Bulinus truncatus | reverse complement strand
TACTTTATATTTTTATCGAGATATTTGTATGATTTGATAAATTCGATTTCAATTTAATAATAAAATAAATGCTTAAAGTAATAAGCATATGATAATATATACATGTATAAATTTATATAATTAATAATAATATTATAATAATTAAATAATGTATATTCTGTGTTGTACTTGTATTTGAACTTTTCAACTAAATTGTATGCTATATGTAATTTTTTTACTTGAGGGAAGTGGAAATCATCAACAGCAAAAGTTCTCAAAAACTAGAGAGCCAAAGGTGTACTTGGCAGTGTTGCCAAAAAATACCATCAGACTATTAAAATGAAAAAGAAATTTTAAAATGTACTTATACTTTATTAATTAAAATTTCAAACGTAATTTTTTTTAGAGTTTATTTTTCTTCTAAAAATCGTTGAAGCCGCCAGTAATTTAAAACTCCTGCCGATTCCAAAAAAAAAAACACCAAAAAAAATAGCGGGACTATATATTAGATGAATGGAACTCAGAAACTGCGGTTTTAGTTGATACTTTCAGTTATGGATAACAGGCGTCCTCGTTTAGTACCTCTTAGCCATTCTAGTTTTTTTGTGTCGGTACTTTATACTTCTCGTTATCGGGTTTGTGCGTACTTTTAACACCGACGACTCATCATAATATCTTCGTTTCTTCGAACTGTATTTCCACATATTGTCTTATCGAATGAATAGTTTTAGATTGTCTCCCTTTAATCTAAATAATACTGGTGCACGAAAATCTGTTTCGTTAAAACTAAATCTTCAGAGATGTAACTCGCCGTTGATACCGTTGAAATTTTTGACAGGAACAGCGGTTCCCATTCACGTGATCTCAAATGAAATACCAGGGTTGTTGCTAACTATTCTCAGGCGTAGGAAAATTTTCACTAGGGCCCATTTCAACGCACAAACACCTTGTATTAGTAATTTAGCAACAATTTATCTTGGTGTGCTAATTACCTGACATGGTTGGAGTAATGAGTAGTACACTTCTGTTTAACGAAGTTATTGCATGTGTCTGACAATTATGTCACAGTTGTTTTTCTCCAGGGGTCGTTACAAAGTGGCGCGAAAGATCTGATGCTTTTTGGTGGCCACGACAAGGAAAGTTATTGCTTTGGAAGGGCACCCACTCTCAAACATTTTGCCGCCAAGTTATCGAAACCAAAATGGTTTTCAACGATACGATCTATGCCACAAGGTATTATAAATCCTTGGACAACAATTTTTTTTCGGTCTGATTACTAATGACCGGGCAACCAGATGCGTAGAATCAAAATTTGTGTTACAGTTTTAAGTTGTTCAAATATAGGCCTAATAGTCTTACTGTTCTTTGCAAATTTACGTGTAAGTTCTGTGCATTTGTTTAGCAACTTATGACCATTCAAAATATAAATTCAGTCTAAATATGAAATGTAAGCTGAATCTCCTTGTTCTTTTAAAAAAGTCTTATGTATTTCATGAAGGCTGGGAATATGGAAGGGGGTGGAATGTTACGTATTAAAATCCGATATACTCTATTTAAAAAATGTCAACATTTGACGGTTATATGCCCCTAACTGTTATAATAAAAAATTAGAATAGTAAAATTATGGATTTCAAACTACAACATCACTAACGATAAAAAAAAGGCAAAATAATAAATAGTTCCCACCTGCACTATAGCATTCATTAGAACTTTAGTAATCAGTTTAAGTAATCAATTTAAGTAATCCATCAACTTATACTAACAAACTCATGACCTGTGTTCACTCAAATGCTGACATAATAATTTATTTTTCAACTAACTCCCCCTTTGATGCTTCTCCTTACACTCATTCGGCACACAATAAGTTTTGAATTAACTCAATACTGTACGATTTAGTTAACGCGTGACATGCCAAGGGCTGGATCAAAGAGATGATCAACTATTCCTATGGGTTGATATATTGCTTCTAACTTCCGGAGAGCTGCTGAATTAAACTTCATTGGTGCGTCACAACAGATTTGTGATTAATTTTTTTTTTTACGAAACACCTAAAGTGCGTTAATTTTACCAAAAATGCTGAAAGTTTAGAGTAGCGTTCCATCGATTAATTATAGCATTTATCTCTACATTTTGGAAGTTGAGGTCCGATCTAACTACTACGTAGCTATTCCACCTCCCACCCGGTCTTGCAATTCCTACTTTTACCCTCACCCAAATATGCAGACCAACTTGTAATATAAAATGAAGTGGTTTTTGGTAGGGTTGTTGATTTACTGCAATTAACGCGTAATTAATGTGTTAAAAATTATGCCATTCAACTTTTTAACGCAAACATCTAAATGCATTTAATTGTACCATGGGCGCACCCGATGTACGGGTCGTGCGGGTCCGGACCCTACCAAAAATCAAGCCACTGGTTTTCGACCCTACCAAAATTTGGGGGCAGATATACCAATTTTCATCTTCCCGAATATTTTGGAGCCTACCAACTTCAACATACTGGTTGCGCCCCTGAATTGTACCCAAATGCTGTTATTTCAGAGTTGAGGAAAAAAATCAGTAAATAACCCAATTATATAAACAGAAATTACACAAGATTAAAAAAAAAAAAAGCAAGAAAAATACCCGAACACAGAAACAGTCACGTTTTTATAAAATCATAGCAGCAATATGGCCTTGAAACAATAGGATTGGTATAACTTAATTCTAATTTATGACCCTAAATGATACAATTAATGAACATCCGCGTGCTACTAGTAAAGTATTGGGGACGGATGGTCGTGCGGTATCGCGTTCAGCTGTCGACCTGGTTCAATCTCCGGTGAGAACCAATGGATAATTCAGGTCATTGCTAAAGTCCCCGCTATATCTCCCGTGGTGCCTCCATGGCCTTTGCACTAATGTCTATGGTGGGAATGAAAGAATGGCACCATAAAAACCGTCCCATAAGTGGTTTATAGAATCTAAGAGATTTCATTTCATCCTTTCAGGGACTTCACACACTAATTTGATTGATAGGTGCCATGGGTTTAAAACAATAGAACTTGTGTAATCCATAAGTAACGTCATCTTTGTGGGGAGAGAGAGAATGCGAAGTGTGTCAAAATGTGACCGGATTGGGAAAGGAGGTAAAATCAAGGGAAAAAAAGCGCGTTATTAATAAGTGAGTGAGTACTTTCTGGCTATTTGATTGTTTATGAAGGAAAAGGCACATATGAGATGTAAATGACGTGTGTATTTCATTTTTTGGATTGGAAGTGGGGGGAGCATGATGTATTGTACTGGAGGGTAGGGAAACAAGAAGTGTAGCAAAATATGACAGGGATGGAGTGGAGAGGGGTTGAAATACGTCATTAGTTCGGAACCTACGGTACGAGAAAAACACAAGTTCTGCGTTTTTTGTTGATTAAAAAAGGCATCATTTGACGTGATTGATACATGTCAATAAACTGGTCTCAATAACTAATTCAACAGACATAGGCCTATGTGCTAATGCTTAATAGATCTCTTTCAATTAATTAAAACACTTTCATAAATTAAACTGACTTGTTTAACATTGCAGCAAACAAATGTACATTTTGTGTCAACACATTGTGTCGATTAAAATAAGCGTTAATTTGCGATAAAAATTTTAATCATGCGTTAATTTCGGTCAATTATTTTAATCGAACAGCAGCTCTATTTATAATAGAAACTAAAATGGACAGTATCAATCACACATTTTTGTAGTACCCTACAATTTCTCATTGTCAAGATTTCTAAAATTAATAAATAAAATATATAAATGTATATGTAGAAACCTTTTACAAATGATCTCAGATCTCTGATTGCTTCCTCGTCTCTCAGTTGCACTGAAAAAAAAGTTCAGCCTTAGATCAATTCGACAGTTCATAATTTAACCATAAAAATTTGAACATTATAACATTAGCACTTAGGCATAATTACATTACTTTTCAATTAGTGAAATTTCAAATTAATTTGTGATAAATGCATACATTGATAAAGAATGTGTGATAACAGCATAAATTGGAAAAGAATTTATGATTACAGCATAAATTGATAAAGAATGTGTAAAAAATGCATTGATTGATAAAAAATGTGTGATAAATGCATAAATTGATAAATAATATGTGATAAATGCATTAATTGATAAAGGTTTGTTTAATACAGCTCTAAATATTTTAAATATAAAAAAATATTCGCGGTTGATTGGCTATTGTCACCCAGAAAATATTCATTTAAAAAGTGGTGTGGCCCATCCCCCTCCCCCCCGTTAACGTAAGTTTAGGTAAGACATCATTAAATTATCGAATTATGTTTTGTTCTTTGACCAATTTTGAACAATAAAAACAGTCCCCCCCTCCCACCCCGGGTCAAAGTTTTGCCCCTCTCCCGTCAAAGTTATCTAGATCCGCCCCTGGTGTGGCCTATAATCGCTGTCTGTAGTTTATAGCCTGTATGCTATAACAAGACATTTTAAAGTATTTATATTGAAGTTATGATATGTTTACACCACAGCATGTGTCAGGGGTCTCGGATGCAAATGGCAAGACAGTCGGGGGAGATGGGAAGTTTAAAAGAAATTATAATGATGTCAACATTTAAAATCGACGTTCTTGACAGCGTTGTTTACTAGGTCAATATACCACCAAGATCTCCCAACATACCCACAACATCCTACAACATCCTACAACCTACAGCCAAGATCCCCAACCTCACCCAAAGGTCCCTATACCTACCACAAGTCCCAAACCTACCACCAAAGTCCCTAAAGAACCACTGAACAAAATTCTTTAAAATACACACACCACTTCTTGAATGTGAACAATAATCAAATGTGACATCGCTTATACGTGTAAATTAAAGACATATAGGAATCGATTGAATAAAACGCTCTTATAGTTTTACAACACAAAACAACACCGAGCATGTAGTTTTGAAATGAATTATTACGAAAAATAAAAAAAATAAAACACTTCATTAAACAATTAGTACATTAAAACCATAAAGTAAATTAGGATACACACATATTATAAAATGTATCATCTACAAAGTTTCAATAACAACATCCATTAAATTAGCTACTAAAACAAAATAAAAAATAAAATTAAAATAAACCAAAAGAAAACGAGTGCTGAAAAGAATTTCAAAAATGGCATTCCTCCAAATAGTAGAGTGATATAATAAAATAAAAGCAGTCAGCGATCAGTTATATGATATTGTGTTAGGACATATGTGACCAACAACTGCCGTTTGGACTATCGTTTTATTTGTTTCGTAATAATTGCAGTGAAATCTAATGCAGGGCTAAAAAGACATATATTACAAAAAATTATTGTAAAGGCAATTATCTTATCAATATTAATATTCGGAAATACATTTCTATGATTTTGTCGCCCACTTTGAAAGAAACTAAAAGCTATTCCAACAGCCAATCAAGTTAATAGTTTCACAGAACTTACTATATGGTATATGATCGATATTTACAGTTAAAAAACTAATCATTTTATTGCACTGATTTTACTAATTGTAGCTACAATATAAAATAATGTGAAATATCTTTTCACATAAAAAAATAACAACAACAATTAATGTAATATGTGAAAGAAAAACACGATTAGATAGTAGAAGTTGTCTATATCTGTATCTAGTTCCATTGAAAGATCTTTGATAAGTTGACTTAAATAATGAAGCAAACTTTATTTTTCAAAAAAAAAAACAAAAAACTATTCGTCTGATACATAGCCTATATCTATGGTATGATATTTTAGTTTATCAAACGAAACCTAAAAACAAATGTCTCTATTTCGTTAGTAATCGAATCAGAAATAGTGTATTAATCGGATCAGAAATAGTGTAAATGAATAATTAAAAAGTTTGAGAAATTCAGATTTCACATAAATAATGCAATAACAAAAGATTTTTTTTTCATAACTGATAAAATAACGGAATCCAAGTAAATACATTCCCAATGCAATACAATGCTTAGGGCTCTATGAAATACTTTGTCCAGGTCTTAAAATCCGAAAATAATAAAATTCACATGTTGTGCTGCTAAGCTTTTCATAAAACAGTAGAATCAAGGCTTATCCAAGCATCTTGTTATTAAATTATTTTTTTTAGCATAAAATAGTTCATATTGCTGGAGAAAAATCGTATAATTTTTTTATGCTATTAACAGCTTTTAACAGCTTTAATTGTAAGTGGAAACTTATCATAAAAAATACATTTCATCTTCAAATTTAGACTCGAAAAACATATTCTACTGTAATATGAAAATATAATAATTCGAGTGCATAATAGTATGCATACAAAATATATAACAGGATGCTAAGTGCCGTTGAATGCATGAACATGGTCTATTCAGTGCTTCCTTTGTTGTATGTTCTACTGCTACTACATCATGACCAATACAATGGTACGTAGAAATAGTACAATGGTGACCTCTTGACTATAAGGGCATTCTTTTCTTACTTGTATCTAGTATTCTGACAACTTCCTTGGTAGAATTGCCCAGTTCGGAATAACTCCCCAGTCCACGAACTTGTGGGGTCACTGACTTAAGTTGAGACAGGTCGTTGAGGCCGATACCGTAAGCTAGGATGTTCACCCCGACATCAGTCAACTGTTTAGCAGAGCTTGAGATCCTGTCCACGTCAACACCGGAGTTGGCATCAGTCACAACGATGACCCAACGTATTGTGTTTGGTGGAGTTTTTTTCTGGTTAAACAACTTGGTTTTTATGATGTTAAGTCCGCTGGTCAGGTTCCCAATCTTGGATTTAGATCCCTTGATCTTACCGATACCCTTGAGCACGGCGTCTTTAGTTTTAAATTTATTCAAATTGAAAGCGACTTTGGCGTTTTTCCTGTATGTGACAGCAGCGAACTTAGCTCTACCAGAATCCATGTTCGTTTTCTCAACAACCCCTTTCATAAAGTCGATGTAGTGTTGGAAATTTATTTTGTTCATTTTCGAAGAAGTGTGGATTAAGAAGACAAGTTCGAGTTTTGCTAAAACAATAAGTTCATTTTGAAATTAAATTAATTTATTAATCTGATTATGTACATACAAAATATGACATGTATTTATGATGTAAAAATCTTACGACTTGCGATATGTTATTGATGAAGTAAGCGAAAGTTGTGAATGAGGCTGAAGGTAAAATATACCAGAAGCAAAAAAATTATGATTAGACAATTATTGTAAAATGTATTCAAAACATTTCAGTGTTGATAACGTTAATTATAGCAAACCGCTAAATTTTAAAAGTATATACAGTTTATCTTGTATAATTTTGTGTAATTTTATAAATGTCTCTGTGACTATTTAATAGCAATAATAAAGTAATATTGTAAACTAATTTTGACAGTAGTGCGGTAACTAATTGAAACCGGATAAAACTGGCATATATTTTTTTATGCATTTGAAAGAGGGCGAGTGGCGAGTGAAACTCGTATACCTCATCCAGATGTCTCCTTATTCAGAAAGGGACAGTTGTACTCAGTCGCCTATCTCTCAGTTGTACCCAGTCGCCTATCTCTCAGTTGTACTCAGTCGCCTATCTCTGAAAATCCCGCCCCTTTCCCTGCTAAAGTTCTAAAGGCAATAAAGTACGGTAGAACCTTTCCCTGCTAAAGTTCCAAAGGTAATAAAGTACGGTAGAACCCTTTCCCTGCTAAAGTTCTAAAGGCAATAAAGTACGGTAGAACCTTTCCCTGCTAAAGTTCCAAAGGTAATAAAGTACGGTAGAACCTTTCCCTGCTAAAGTTCTAAAGGCAATAAAATACGGTAGAACCTTTCCCTGCTAAAGTTCCAAAGGTAATAAAGTACGGTAGAACCTTTCCATGCTAAAGTTCTAAAGGCAATAAAGTACGGTAGAACCTTTCCCTGCTAAAGTTCTAAAGGCAATAAAGTACGGTAGAACCTTTCCCTGCTAAAAAAAGTTCTAAAGGCAATAAAGTACGGTAGAACCTTTCCCTTGGCTGGCGGAAAAATAAGTTCCTCTCTGAATGGACTTCTCATGAAGTCTTGGCTTAGTAATACCACCAGCTGTAGGTGTTAGTTTAAACTCCAGTGCACAAAATATTTGTTGTTTACCCTATTTCTCAAACTTGCTACATTAGATATTATAATATCTTTTCCGTGGTTCTTTCTAAGTTCCAAACAACAGAATCTTTATTGGGAATCGTATCAGAATTGATAAAAGAGTTGGTATCCTCCTATGACTAGTTAGTTCTGCCGGCTCTGTATATAAATACGGCTTCGATTCACCATAAGATTTTTTCTTTCTGTTCAGTCACAACTTGTATAGGGATATATGCCTTAACGTTTCTTTTAGATTAAGTAGCGTTGTAGTAGATAGCTGCAGATCTCCATAACCATTTACATTGTACGTTTATTGTAGACTAAAGATCAGTGGTGAAGATTTCTGTTTAATACGAGGGTAATCTATCAGTACACACCTGGATAAATTTTCCCAATACGTTGGTCTATAATGAAGTTGATAAGAAAGCTAACAGGATTAATGAAAGCGGATACTTTCATAGTGAAAGAAAACACAATTATAATAATAAAAGGAACAATGGCTAATAAGTCAGAAATAATAGTAAACAGATCAGAGGAAGATCAGGGCTCGATTTACCGCCGGGGATATCCCCGGCACTGCCACCTGTCATCCCCGGCTCTGCTTTAGCTGATATATCCCAGCCGGGGATGAAATCATAGACATTTACGCCCGGCTCTGCAGAAAAAATTTTCACACCCGGCACTGGTTTTTTCTTGAATCGAACACTGAAGAAACCAGAATATTGATGGAATAGATGAAGACAAAATGTTGACAGAATTGATGAAGAAAGTGTTGACAAAATCGAGAGTCAAAATGTTAACGAAATTATGGCACATCGAATGAAGATTTAAATATTGACATAATTGTTGGCAGATTTAATGAGGACATAATATTGACAGAATTAATGAGTGAATATTAAAAACTGAATTAACAAAGTGAACAAAACTAATGACCAAATAATAAACGCATTATAAAAAAAAGACAACTGATAAGTTTCAGAACAACTATTGTCATTAATAGAACTAACTATAAGACAAAACAAAAACATCAAATGAAGAACTTACAGTCTGCTGATTCCTCTTCCATCATGAGATCGTCAGCTGTAGACAGTCACATGACTTATTAGATTATTTCAACTGGTTATTAGGAAATCTAAAAATATATATGTTAATGGTATCCCGTATTTCCCATGGTATTAGTTGTGATGTTGTGTGGGATGTTGTAAGTAGTGTTGTTTGTATAGTTGTTTGTATAGTTGTTTGTGGAGATGTATTTAGTGTTGTCTGTGGGGTTGTATTTAGTGTTGTCTGTGGTGGATGTATTTAGTGTTGTCTGTGGGGCTTGTATTTTATGTTGTCTGTGGGGGATGTATTTTATGTTGTCTGTGGGGGTTGTATTTAGTGTTGTCTGTAGGGGATGTATTTAGTGTTGTCTGTGGGGGTTGTATTTAGTGTTGTCTGTGGGGGATGTATTTAGTGTTGTCTGTGGGGGATGTAATTAGTGTTGTCTGTGGGGGTTGTATTTAGTGTTGTCTGTGGGGGTTGTATTTAGTGTTGTCTGTGGGGGTTGTATTTAGTGTTGTCTGTGGGGGTTGTATTTAATGTTGTCTGTGGGGGATGTTTTTAGTGTTGTCTGTGGGGGTTGTATTTAGTGTTGTCTGTGGGGGTTGTATTTAGTGTTGTCTGTGGGGGTTGTATTTAGTGTTGTCTGTGGGGGATGTATTTAATGTTGTCTGTGGGGGTTGTATTTAGTGTTGTCTGTGGGGCTTGTATTTTATGTTGTCTGTGGGGGATGTATTTTATGTTGTCTGTGGGGGTTGTATTTAGTGTTGTCTGTGGGGGATGTATTTAGTGTTGTCTGTGGGGGTTGTATTTAGTGTTGTCTGTGGGGGATGTATTGAGTGTTGTCTGTGGGGGATGTATTTAGTGTTGTCTGTGGGGGTTGTATTTAGTGTTGTCAGTGGGGGATGTATTTAGTGTTGTCTGTTGGGGTTGTATTTAGTGTTGTCTGTGGGGGTTGTATTTAGTGTTGTCTGTGGGGGATGTATTTAGTGTTGTCTGTGGGGGTTGTATTTAGTGTTGTCTGTGGGGGTTGTATTTAGTGTTGTCTGTGGGGGTTGCATTTAGTGTTGTCTGTGGGGGTTGTATTTAGTGTTGTCTGTGGGGAATGTATTAAGTGTTGTCTGTGGGGGTTGTATTTAGTGTTGTCTGTGGGGAATGTATTAAGTGTTGTCTGTGGGGGTTGTATTTAGTGTTGTCTGTGGGGGTTATATTTAGTGTTGTCTGTGGGGGATGTATTTAGTGTTGTCTGTGGGGCTTGTATTTTATGTTGTCTGTGGGGGATGTATTTTATGTTGTCTGTGGGGGTTGTATTTAGTGTTGTCTGTAGGGGATGTATTTAGTGTTGTCTGTGGGGGTTGTATTTAGTGTTGTCTGTGGGGGATGTATTTAGTGTTGTCTGTGGGGGATGTAATTAGTGTTGTCTGTGGGGGTTGTATTTAGTGTTGTCTGTGGGGGTTGTATTTAGTGTTGTCTGTGGGGGATGTATTTAGTGTTGTCTGTGGGGGTTGTATTTACTGTTGTCTGTGGGGGATGTTTTTAGTGTTGTCTGTGGGGGTTGTATTTAGTGTTGTCTGTGGGGGATGTATTGAGTGTTGTCTGTGGGGGATGTATTTAGTGTTGTCTGTGGGGGTTGTATTTAGTGTTGTCAGTGGGGGATGTATTTAGTGTTGTCTGTTGGGGTTGTATTTAGTGTTGTCTGTGGGGGTTGTATTTAGTGTTGTCTGTGGGGGATGTATTTAGTGTTGTCTGTGGGGGTTGTATTTAGTGTTGTCTGTGGGGGTTGTATTTAGTGTTGTCTGTGGGGGTTGCATTTAGTGTTGTCTGTGGGGGTTGTATTTAGTGTTGTCTGTGGGGGATGTAATTAGTGTTGTCTGTGGGGGTTGTATTTAGTGTTGTCTGTGGGGGTTGTATTTAGTGTTGTCTGTGGGGGTTGTATTTAGTGTTGTCTGTGGGGGTTGTATTTAATGTTGTCTGTGGGGGATGTTTTTAGTGTTGTCTGTGGGGGTTGTATTTAGTGTTGTCTGTGGGGGTTGTATTTAGTGTTGTCTGTGGGGGTTGTATTTAGTGTTGTCTGTGGGGGATGTATTTAATGTTGTCTGTGGGGGTTGTATTTAGTGTTGTCTGTGGGGCTTGTATTTTATGTTGTCTGTGGGGGATGTATTTTATGTTGTCTGTGGGGGTTGTATTTAGTGTTGTCTGTGGGGGATGTATTTAGTGTTGTCTGTGGGGGTTGTATTTAGTGTTGTCTGTGGGGGATGTATTTAGTGTTGTCTGTGGGGGATGTATTTAGTGTTGTCTGTGGGGGTTGTATTTAGTGTTGTCAGTGGGGGATGTATTTAGTGTTGTCTGTTGGGGTTGTATTTAGTGTTGTCTGTGGGGGTTGTATTTAGTGTTGTCTGTGGGGGATGTATTTAGTGTTGTCTGTGGGGGTTGTATTTAGTGTTGTCTGTGGGGGTTGTATTTAGTGTTGTCTGTGGGGGTTGCATTTAGTGTTGTCTGTGGGGGTTGTATTTAGTGTTGTCTGTGGGGAATGTATTAAGTGTTGTCTGTGGGGGTTGTATTTAGTGTTGTCTGTGGGGAATGTATTAAGTGTTGTCTGTGGGGGTTGTATTTAGTGTTGTCTGTGGGGGATGTTTTTAGTGTTGTCTGTGGGGGTTGTATTTAGTGTTGTCTGTGGGGGTTATATTTAGTGTTGTCTGTGGGTGATGTATTTAATGTTGTCTGTGGGGGTTGTATTTAGTGTACTCTGTGAGGGATTATTTAATGTTGTCTGTGGGGCAGTGGTGAATGAGGAGTTGTTAATGTAATACTAATAGTCATAAAATCAGAGTACATTGTTTACTGACGATTCTGGTAAGAATAGAATACGTTATTATTTACTGACATTTCTGGCGGGAATATAGTACATTATTTACTGCCAGTTTTTGTTGGAATAGAATACGTTATTTACTGACAGTTCTGGCAAGAATATACACTTTATTTACTGACAGTTCTGACTGTAATATAATACGTTATTTACTGCCAGTTTTGTTAATTGAGTTAACATACCTCTGCAGAAGGCAGACATCATGACAATCAGCAACACCAGATTCCAAACACTGAGTCGCGCCATTTCTGACTGTAAAGAGAAATGATTAAATGTTACATTTACAACGTATTAATTATTAGCAATATATATATATATATATATATATATATATATATATATATATATATATATATATATATATATATATTAGGCACGTGACTTTATATCATTAAATCTTTACCCATTCTTAAACAATTATCACACCTTTTTTTATCCCCGATTAATTTTCAGAATTAGATACATTTACTATTAGATGGAATGTTTACTCAAAAATAGATTACCATGGAATGTGTTTAATATGATGGTTAAAATAAAAAAAAAAAACAGAAATTGAATTAAAAAGAAATCTCCAAATGCGATTTCCGATGAATCGTCCCGTCTCTGATCTAAATATAGTTGGCATATAATCTAGCAAACACACAGATTATGCATTACACAGATAGCGCACCGCTACATAAATAGTCATCGGTTTTGTGTTTAAAAACTCTCGCGCCATTGTTGTTATTCGCTTTTGTTTCCAATAACGCTTTCTATTCATAAAAAACCCACAGACCTATTTACATATCTTTGTTGTTTATTTCAAGACATGAAATAAGAATTTAAAACAGCTTTAAATTTGCTTTATAAATATAAAAAAGTGATAATATAGTATTCAGTTCATGAGTTCGTGGGTTTTTAGGAGCTTTATATATAGGCCTATGTACTAGATATTAAGCCCGGCAATGCCTGGGAAAACTAGGTTTAATGTGAAACCCCTTTCTAATCAATTTAACTACTGAATTTTTAAATACGGTTAATTAGGTGTTGATTTATGCCACGTTCCTAATGTGCAGAAATGACCTACAAATTACGCCACAAATTACGTTTTACCCGTTTTATCTATCAACCAAACCAAATCAAACAACCAACCAATCAAACCAACCGAACCAACCAAACCCAAACAACCAACCAAACCAACTAACCAAACCAGCTAATCAAACAACAAAACAAACCAACCGAGCCAACCAACCAAGCCAAACCCGTCACAAATTACGTTTTACCCGTCAACGCTAACCAACCAAACTAACCAAACCAAACAGCCAAACCAGCTAATCAAACCAACCAATCGAACCTGAGGCATTGCAGCCTCCAACATGTTTTATTAAATGGGGCATTAGAGCATCCGACATGTTTTATTATCTGGGGCATTAGAGCCTCCAACATGTTTTATTATCTGGGGCATTAGAGCCTCCAACATGTTTTATTATCTGGGGCATTAGAGCCTCCGACATGTTCTATTACCTGGGGCATTAGAGCCTCCGACATGTTCTATTACCTGGGGCATTAGAACCTCCGACATGTTCTATTACCTGGGGCATTAGAGCCTCCGACCGGTTCTATTACCTATGTCATCAAAGCCTCTGACATGTTCTCTATTATCTGGGGCATTAGAACCTCCGACATGTTTTATTAAATGAGGCATTAGAGCCTCCAACAGGTTCTATTACCTGGGGAATGACAGCCTCCGACATGTTTTATTAAATGAGGCATTAGTGCAGCCAACAGGTTCTATTACCTGGGAAATGACAGCCTCCGACATGTTCTATTTATTACCTGGGGCATCAGGGCCTCCGACAAGTTTTATTGCCTGGGTCTATGATACTCCAAGCATTCGGTAACCATGACTGTCTGGGGTATCAGGACCCCGGACAAGCTCTACTTTCTGGGGTATCAGGAGCCCGGACAAGCTCTACTTTCTGGGGTATAATATAACCTAAGTATGGGTGAACATCAACAATAATGAGTAAACAGAAAGAGGTAATAAATTCTAATCAACAGCAAACTTAAATAAAACAATAAATAAATCACATTCTAATTCACAATTGACTCTTCACATTATCACAAAACTGTAAAGTTGGTTAAAAGAATTCATGAATGAACAATTCGTGAATAAAGCAAAATACGCATGAAAACTTCGTCATAAAGCTTACAGAGGTAATAGTCCAGGTCATACCGTCGTTTTGACGACAGTTGTAAGTGTTATATATGATTGGTCACGGAAATAGACTCTTCAGCGGCTAAGTTTAGAAGTGGGCGTACTGTTGTCTTTTGACAACAATAACAAATAAACAAATTACAAGAGAATGGTAACGGGAGACAACCACATGGAAAACTACCAGCGCCCCCCCCCCTCCCCTTTGAGTGCTTTTTGAAAATGCTAAAAGTTTGTTATGATGAAACTGATGTACGGGACGCTGCGTCTGACTGTTGCTAGCTGTTGTTTTGCTGACTGTCATTTTCGTACGACCAACTCAGTAAAATAGTTTGATGAGGTAAAGTGGAATGATAAAACAATCCTGTTTGATTGAAGTTTGTTGAAACATGTTCCACCTTGACCTCAATTCTGTCCACGACACAAGTGCGGGACCGTTCATTTGGGCTGGTAAACCTGGCAACAGTCTAGGGCCCCCACTAACTATGTGCCCCCATCATGTTTTAATTTCTTCTAAATCTGGTTCCAAGAGGACTCTGAAAGTATATTTCTGCAGTCTTCCATATTTCCCGTTCAACGTCCAGGGGAACCTAAAGAGTTAACAACGGCACTGCAGACAAGCAGACCAACTTAAAATATTTTAATAAATATATATACTAACACAGAACAATATTTTTTGTGATCGTCTTTACTTTCCGTATGTATTCATGTATACACAACATTGAGAAAACAAAGTACCATGTAATGTTGTTGTTTATAGAGTTTGGGCTAACAAATTTTGAGTGAGTGTCGTGAGACACGAATCTACTAAATTGTGAATGGAAGGTTGTCTCACGGCTCACAATACTTGTATTAAGAATGTAA
This sequence comes from Bulinus truncatus, assembly GCA_021962125.1. Lineage (NCBI taxonomy): Eukaryota > Metazoa > Mollusca > Gastropoda > Planorbidae > Bulinus > Bulinus truncatus. Next base: position 53,500 of record JAGDYQ010000316.1, on the reverse strand, counting down.
GGTCGTCTCACGGCTCACAATACTTGTATTATGAGTGGAAGGTTGTCTCATGGTTCACAATACTTGTATTATGAATGGAAGGTTGTCTCATGGTTCACAATACTTGTATTAAGAATGTAAGGTCGTCTCACGGCTCACAATACTTGTATTATGAGTGGAAGGTTGTCTCATGGTTCACAATACTTGTATTATGAATGGAAGGTTGTCTCATGGTTCACAATACTTGTATTAAGAATGTAAGGTCGTCTCACGGCTCACAATACTTGTATTATGAGTGGAAGGTTTTCTCATGGTTCACAATACCTGTATTAAGAATGTAAGGTCGTCTCACGGCTCACAATATTTGTATTAAGAATGTAAGGTCGTCTCACGGCTCACAATACTTGTATTATGAGTGGAAGGTTGTCTCATGGTTCACAATACTTGTATTATGAATGGAAGGTTGTCTCATGGTTCACAATACTTGTATTATGAATGGAAGGTTGTCTCATGGTTCACAATACTTGTATTAAGAATGTAAGGTCGTCTCACGGCTCACAATACTTGTATTATGAGTGGAAGGTTGTCTCATGGTTCACAATACTTGTATTATGAATGGAAGGTTGTCTCATGGTTCACAATACTTGTATTATGAATGGAAGGTTGTCTCATGGTTCACAATACTTGTATTATGAGTGGAAGGTTGTCTCATGGTTCACAATACTTGTATTATGAATGGAAGGTTGTCTCATGGTTCACAATACTTGTATTATGAATGGAAGGTTGTCTCATGGTTCACAATACTTGTATTAAGAATGTAAGGTCGTCTCACGGCTCACAATACTTGTATTATGAGTGGAAGGTCGTCTCATGGTTCACAATACTTGTATTATGAATGGAAGGTTGTCTCATGGTTCACAATACTTGTATTATGAATGGAAGGTTGTCTCATGGTTCACAATACTTGTATTAAGAATGTAAGGTCGTCTCACGGCTCACAATACTTGTATTATGAGTGGAAGGTTGTCTCATGGTTCACAATACTTGTATTATGAATGGAAGGTTGTCTCATGGTTCACAATACTTGTATTATGAATGGAAGGTTGTCTCATGGTTCACAATACTTGTATTATGAGTGGAAGGTTGTCTCATGGTTCACAATACTTGTATTATGAATGGAAGGTTGTCTCATGGTTCACAATACTTGTATTATGAATGGAAGGTTGTCTCATGGTTCACAATACTTGTATTAAGAATGTAAGGTCGTCTCACGGCTCACAATACTTGTATTATGAGTGGAAGGTTGTCTCATGGTTCACAATACTTGTATTATGAATGGAAGGTTGTCTCATGGTTCACAATACTTGTATTAAGAATGTAAGGTCGTCTCACGGCTCACAATACTTGTATTATGAGTGGAAGGTTGTCTCATGGTTCACAATACTTGTATTATGAATGAAAGGTTGTCTCATGGTTCACAATACTTGTATTATGAATGGAAGGTTGTCTCATGGTTCACAATACTTGTATTAAGAATGTAAGGTCGTCTCACGGCTCACAATACTTGTATTATGAGTGGAAGGTTGTCTCATGGTTCACAATACTTGTATTATGAATGGAAGGTTGTCTCATGGTTCACAATACTTGTATTATGAATGGAAGGTTGTCTCATGGTTCACAATACTTGTATTAAGAATGTAAGGTCGTCTCACGGCTCACAATACTTGTATTATGAGTGGAAGGTTGTCTCATGGTTCACAATACTTGTATTATGAATGGAAGGTTGTCTCATGGTTCACAATACTTGTATTAAGAATGTAAGGTCGTCTCACGGCTCACAATATTTGTATTAAGAATGTAAGGTCGTCTCACGGCTCACAATACTTGTATTATGAGTGGAAGGTTGTCTCATGGTTCACAATACTTGTATTATGAATGGAAGGTTGTCTCATGGTTCACAATACTTGTATTAAGAATGTAAGGTCGTCTCACGGCTCACAATACTTGTATTATGAGTGGAAGGTTGTCTCATGGTTCACAATACTTGTATTATGAATGGAAGGTTGTCTCATGGTTCACAATACTTGTATTAAGAATGTAAGGTCGTCTCACGGCTCACAATACTTGTATTAAGAATGTAAGGTCGTCTCACGGCTCACAATACTTGTATTATGAGTGGAAGGTTGTCTCATGGTTCACAATACTTGTATTAAGAATGTAAGGTCGTCTCACGGCTCACAATACTTGTATTATGAGTGGAAGGTTGTCTCATGGTTCACAATACTTGTATTATGAATGGAAGGTTGTCTCATGGTTCACAATACTTGTATTAAGAATGTAAGGTCGTCTCACGGCTCACAATATTTGTATTAAGAATGTAAGGTCGTCTCACGGCTCACAATACTTGTATTATGAGTGGAAGGTTGTCTCATGGTTCACAATACTTGTATTATGAATGAAAGGTTGTCTCATGGTTCACAATACTTGTATTATGAATGGAAGGTTGTCTCATGGTTCACAATACTTGTATTAAGAATGTAAGGTCGTCTCACGGCTCACAATACTTGTATTATGAGTGGAAGGTTGTCTCATGGTTCACAATACTTGTATTATGAATGGAAGGTTGTCTCATGGTTCACAATACTTGTATTATGAATGGAAGGTTGTCTCATGGTTCACAATACTTGTATTAAGAATGTAAGGTCGTCTCACGGCTCACAATACTTGTATTATGAGTGGAAGGTTGTCTCATGGTTCACAATACTTGTATTATGAATGGAAGGTTGTCTCATGGTTCACAATACTTGTATTAAGAATGTAAGGTCGTCTCACGGCTCACAATATTTGTATTAAGAATGTAAGGTCGTCTCACGGCTCACAATACTTGTATTATGAGTGGAAGGTTGTCTCATGGTTCACAATACTTGTATTATGAATGGAAGGTTGTCTCATGGTTCACAATACTTGTATTAAGAATGTAAGGTCGTCTCACGGCTCACAATACTTGTATTATGAGTGGAAGGTTGTCTCATGGTTCACAATACTTGTATTATGAATGGAAGGTTGTCTCATGGTTCACAATACTTGTATTAAGAATGTAAGGTCGTCTCACGGCTCACAATATTTGTATTAAGAATGTAAGGTCGTCTCACGGCTCACAATACTTGTATTATGAGTGGAAGGTTGTCTCATGGTTCACAATACTTGTATTATGAATGGAAGGTTGTCTCATGGTTCACAATACTTGTATTAAGAATGTAAGGTCGTCTCACGGCTCACAATACTTGTATTATGAGTGGAAGGTTGTCTCATGGTTCACAATACTTGTATTATGAATGGAAGGTTGTCTCATGGTTCACAATACTTGTATTATGAATGGAAGGTTGTCTCATGGTTCACAATACTTGTATTAAGAATGTAAGGTCGTCTCACGGCTCAAAATACTTGTATTATGAGTGGAAGGTTGTCTCATGGTTCACAATACTTGTATTATGAATGGAAGGTTGTCTCATGGTTCACAATACTTGTATTAAGAATGTTAGGTCGTCTCACGGCTCACAATACTTGTATTATGAGTGGAAGGTTGTCTCATGGTTCACAATACTTGTATTATGAATGGAAGGTTGTCTCATGGTTCACAATACTTGTATTATGAATGGAAGGTTGTTTTATGGTTCACAATACTTGTATTATGAATGGAATGTTGTCTCATCGTTCACAATACTTGTATTATGAATGGAAGGTTGTCTCACGCTCACAATACTTGTATTATGAATGGGAGGTTGTCTCACGCTCACAATACTTGTATTATGAATGGGAGGTTGTCTCACGCTCACAAAACTTGTATTATGAATGGAAGGTTGTCTCATGGCTCAACACATAAACAGGGCAGACCGCTTTTTTCATATTTTAATTGTCTACCAAATATCACATAACATGTTACTTTTTTCATTCCTTTTCAAACGACCTCAACGTTATTTAATTTATCAAGCAGAACACTCAAAAATTCAAATGCATTACAACAAATACAACATCCACATGCATTACAACAATTACATGTTGTAAGATTTTGTTTTTAAATAGCGAGGTTTTTTTCTACTCTCTAAGTTCAGTTGACCCAATTCTGGAAAGGGCGGCGCAGTATTACTATTTTTATATCCACTTGAGTTACGTATTTCGTCACGTTTAATGACTGTTGGTCAATACAAGCGTCATAAATAGAGATCTGCTAGCGGTAATGCCCGGCGTTGCCCGGGGAATCTAGGTAACAAGTGACACCCCCTCCTAATAAATCTTACCTGCATATGATTAATTAGGTGAAATAACACAAAGTGTGGAACAGAAGTCGTAAAGAAAGTAGAAAAGAAAAAAAAAGAAACAATACACAATATCAAACAAATATGACTTAATGCGCAGTTGCAACAAAATCCTTGTAAAAAATTATATAAATACTGAGTAAAACAGAGGAGGTTTGCAATATGAGTTTTAGCTGATATTTCTAAAATGAAGTATTTAATCCCGACTGGACCTATGGTTCTACTGAGATTTATGTTATCCCAACTAGGACCTATGGTTCTACTGAGATGTATGTCATTCCAACCAGGGCATATGGTTCTACTGAGATTTATGTCATCCCAACCAGGGCATATGGTTCTACTGAGATTTATGTCATCCCAACTAGGGCATATGGTTCTACTGAGATGTCTGTCATCCCAACTAGGGCCTATGGTTCTACTGAGATGTATGTCATCCCAACTAGGGCCTATGGTTCTACTGAGATGTATGTCATCCCAACTAGGACCTATGGTTCTACTGAGATGTATGTCATCCCAACTAGGGCATATGGTTCTACTGAGATGTATGTCATCCCAACTAGGGCCTATGGTTCTACTGAGATGTATGTCATCCCAACTAGGTCCTATGGTTCTACTGAGATGTATGTCATCCCAACTAGGACCTATGGTTCTACTGAGATGTATGTCATCCCAACTAGGACCTATGGTTCTACTGAGATGTATGTCATCCCAACTAGGGCCTATAGTTCTACTGAGATGTATGTCATCCCAACTAGGACCTATGGTTCTACTGAGATGTATGTCATCCCAACTAGGGCATATGGTTCTACTGAGATGTATGTCATCCCAACTAGGGCATATGGTTCTACTGAGATGTATGTCATCCCAACTAGGTCCTATGGTTCTACTGAGATGTATGTCATCCCAACTAGGACCTATGGTTCTACTGAGATGTATGTCATCCCAACTAGGACCTATGGTTCTACTGAGATGTATGCCATCCCAACTAGGACCTATGGTTCTACTGAGATGTATGTCATCCCAACTCGGTCCTATGGTTCTACTGAGATGTATGTCATCCCAACTAGGTCCTATGGTTCTTCTCAACTTTATCGGCCTCACTCAGCGAGCTTCTCTTGTCTAGTCTATGTCATACAAAAGAAATAATTTTTAAACTATTTTAAATTTGTTGGTATGAAACTGTTTTTAATACTAGTTTTACAAGTATGAATTATTCACGGCCATGTTGAAATAATTCAAAAAGTAAAATTGAAAACACAATTAAACTACGCTTAATATCAGCATTTTGTGTATGTTTTGATCATTGACAAAGCCTTCCATTCATAATGTTGTGATCACTGACAGATCCTTCCATTCATAATGTTGTGATCACTGACACAACTTTCCCTTCATAATGTTATGATCACTGACATAACCTACCATCCATAATGTTATGATCACTGACACATCCTTCCATTCATAATGTTATGATCACTGACATAACCTACCATCCATAATGTTTTGATCACTGACACATCCTTCCATTCATAATGTTATGATCACTGACACAACCTACCATTCATAATGTTGTGATCACTGACACAGCCTTCCATTCATAATGTTGTGATCACTGAGTCATCAATACATTAATAAACAAAAAATGACCTACTGCTGACCAGAGGCTAAGTAAGCTATTTCCAGGATTAGGTCAATTGCCCATCAACGTTTTCAACGGAGATGGTGAGGAAAGTTTATGCTGTAAAGGTCAGCCTGAACTCCTGGTCACTGAATGTATGTCGTATATGAGAGGAACGTCTTGTAACTCAAGTATCTAATTAGTTACGTAAGATCAGCTCGTGCTAGGACTGAACATCTCTGAACACTTCGTTGTCGGGCAGGTGTCAGTTGCAGAACTAGGGCAACATTAGGGTTTGGGATTAGCTAAGTTACAGCCACAGTATGCTGTTTGTTACAGCCACAATATGCTGTTTGTTACAACCACAATATGCTGTTTGTTACAGCCACAATATGGTGATTGTTACAGCCACAATATGCTGTTTGTTACAACCACAATATGCTGTTTGTTACAGCCACAATATGCTGTTTGTTACAACCACAATATGCTGTTTTTTTTAATTCTCGTTACAGTTACAGGGCTTATTGTCAACCTGTAATTGTGGTATTTCTCAAGCTACAGTAACAAATCAATGTGTCGTGCTAAGTGAGTGGTCATATGCCAACAAGCAGCACTGCTAGTTTCGATCCACGACATTAACCCTAACCCACATTTACAAAGCAATCCACATAAGGCACTTCCTACATGACATGATAACAAATTAACTCATATAAAGTGACATTTTAATTCAGTAAAAAAAGTGACAACTGTAAATACTTGTTAAAATTTATTTGACTGTACCATTCATAGTTCGGTCGAAAATATGTCAGCGAAACTGATTAAATGGGACACAATACTTATAACAGGTGACCCACGACTGATAACAGTTGACCAAAGGCTGATAACAGTTGACCCAAGGCTAATAACAGGTGACCCACGACTGATAACAGGTGACCCAAGACTGATAACAGGTGACCCAATACTGATAACAGTTGACCCAAGACTTAAAACAGGTGACCCAAGACTGAAAACAGTTGACACAAGACTGATAGCAGCTGACCCAAGACTGATAACAGGTGACCCAATACTGATAACAGTTGACCCAAGACTTTAAACAGGTGATCCAAGACTGAAAACAGTTGACACAAGACTGATAGCAGCTGACCCAAGACTGATAACAGGTGACCCTATACTGATAACAGTTGACCCAAGACTGATAACAGGTGACCCTATACTGATAACAGTTGACCCAAGACTGATAACAGGTGACCCTATACTGATAACAGTTGACCCAAGACTTAAAACAGGTGATCCAAGACTGAAAACAGTTGACACAATACTGATAACAGGTGACCCAAGACTGATAACAGGTGATCCAATGCTGATAACAGTTGACCCACAACTGATAACAGGTGACCCAAGACTTTTAACAGGTTACCCAAGGCTGGTAACAGGTGACCCAAGACTTTTAACAGGTTACCCAAGGCTGGTAACAGGTGATCCAAAAATGATTACAGTTGACCCAAGACTGATAACAGTTGACCCAAGAGTGAAAACAGTTGACACAATACTGATAGTAGCAGCTGACCCAAGACTGATAACAATTGACCCAAGGCTGATAACAGTTGACCCAAGGCTGATAATAGGTGACCCAAGATAACCAACATATTTAAAATGTTTAATAAGTAGGGCTTCGTGGTCCATTTGATAATTCATGTAAAATGAGTCGTGAAGAGTGGTCAAACCACAACAGACAGTTGGTTCATTTGAAATGAGTTGTGAAGAGTGGTCAAACCACAACAGACAGTTGGTTCATTTGAAATGAGTCGTGAAGAGTGGTCAAACCACAACATACCGTTGGTTCATTTGACGTGAGTCGTGAAGAGTGACCAATCACAACAGACCGTTGGTTCATTTGAAATGAGTTATGAAGAGTGACCAAACACAACAGACCATTGGTTCATTTGGCGTGAGTCGTGAAGAGTGGCTAAACCACAACAGACCGTTGGTTTCGTTAGGAAAATAAAAGCTGAAAGTATTTTGAATATCATAAATTCATGACAGCCACTTATGAAGTGTGATGTGTTTTCATAAACACTTCAAGCCTCTCTAAATGTATTTGCAGTTTTGATATGACCAGCAACACGAAATAAAAACAAATGTAACTGATTGACATCCTGTTTATAGATACATCACGTGGAGTTATACAGAGGCGGCTTCACCAGGCGGCACGTTTAGGGGACGGGGGGGGGTCGGTATTCTAAGACTTGCATAATATTGTGGAGATGTACTGTAGGACACTGAATGTGTTGGTAGATTATATAGACAGATAGATAGATAGATAGATAGATAGATGAATAGATATATACATAGATTATCTAGCCAGTTATTTAGCACCATTATTGTTCCAAACACTACCATCTCTGCCGATTTGTTCCATAAGTTTATCACAACTTTGATATACTCGACATAATAATATACAACACGGATGTTGTTTGTTGCTCATAAGAGACACAATGGAAACTGAGACATGTAACAAATATTTCACAGTCGTGTATGCGGATGTCATCATTTAAATATAGTCCAATCATTCTACATAACTTTTGATAGACATCTCTCTAGTTGAAACTTTTGATAGACATCTCTCTAGTTGAATGTTTTGATAGACCTCTCTCTAGTTGAAACTTTTGATAGACATCTCTCTAGTTGAATGTTTTGATAGACCTCTCTCTAGTTGAAACTTTTGAGAGACTTCTCTCTAGGTGAAACTTTTGATAGACATCTCTCTAGTTGAAACTTTTGATAGAAATCTCTCTAGTTGAAACTTTTGATAGACATCTCTCTAGTTGAAAGTTTTGATAGACATCTCTCTAGTTGAAAGTTTTGATAGACATCTCTCTAGTTGAAAGTTTTGATAGACTTCTCTCTAGTTGAAACTTTTGATAGACTTCTCTCTAGTTGAAACTTTTGATAGACGTCTCTCTAGTTGAAACTTTTGAGAGACTTCTCTCTAGTTGAAACTTTTGAGAGACATCTCTCTAGTTGAAACTTTTGATAAACATCTCTCTAGTTGAAACTTTTGATAGACGTCTCTCTAGTTGAAACTTTTGATAGACGTCTCTCTAGTTGAAAGCATTGATAGACGTCTCTCTAGTTGAACGTTTTTTCAGCAAATGATCGACAAGATTAAAAGTCTGGCCGAAATCATTTAACCTGCTTACACCTGGATTATATGCAAGTAATAAGTTCTTACACCTGGATTTTATGCAAGTAATAAGTTCTTACACCTGGAGATATGCAAGTAATAAGTTCTTACACCTGGATTATATGCAAGTAATAAGTTCTTACACCTGGATTATATGCAAGTAATAAGTTCTTTCACCTGGATATATGCGAGTAATAAGTTCCTACACCTGGGTTATATGTAAGTAATAAGTTCTTACAACTGGATTATATGCAAGTAATTAAGTACTCATGATAGAATTCTCCAAATCGGGCTCCGCGCCTGGCAGGTGCCCCGCAATTTAGATTTATATCAATAGTAATAGTGGTTATTGTAATAAAAAAGTTAGAAGAGGGGCCTCGCAAGCATCCGTTAAAATGGAGCCCGCAATTGATAAGGCCGGCCATGAAAGTTCTGTCGTACTTCCAAATATGAAGACATGAAAGTCGAATAACGTTGAACCAAACTGAAGCTAATTCAACTTACGATCCAACTTGAAATTGGAACACACCGTGTCGTATGTGCTAAATTTTCAACAAATTTTTTGCTTGGCTATTTAGCTAACCTTACGCCATCCGTGATGCGCCATCAATAATGATGCACCATCTGTACTGTGTGCGCATTAAGGGTGTGATTTATTAAAAGTGATTATCAATCGAGTTAACACAAAGCCACCAAAGATGAATTGATCTGGAGTGGTATTTTTTAAACATTCGTCCACGCTAAGTTCAGCTTTTCTACCTTTTCATTGCTGTGCTATTCTTTTAAAATAGTGTAGGCCTAATTGCTGTTTAAATATTGAACAATTTCATATTACTGATTTATTTTAATATGATTAAAAAAATAGCTAATAGCTCAAGGAACTGATTTACCCAGTATATATATATATATATATATATATATATATATATGTATATATATATATATATACATACATAATGAATCGGAACTAGAATGATTTGAATTCTAAAAGATTTTCAAGAACGGAGTAATTTTGTAGGTATTACTGCAAATATATTTTGATTATTTTAATAAATGTCACTTTAACATTTGCTTCTCGTGGATGCTAACCTGTGTACTATAAAATCAACGTCTGCTGAAAAACAGTACCGGAAGTGAGTATATGGCATGGTGACCTTACATGTAACTCACTTGTGACTTAGTGGTCAATAAAATTGAATGTCAATGTCGATGTAAAGTGCACACTTTTAAACGTACGATAGATTACATACGCATATAGTGCAAGGGTTTATTTCTGGAGACTTCCTTATTGGTTTCATATTACTTTTAGTTCGGTTTTTCATGATGCTCTTACTATTGAAATGTAGCCAAGGGACTCATTCTATGTCGGAATTACAGCGTCATTTTGTTAGGTTTTTTACAGGGTCGATTTGCTAGGTTTTTTACAGGGTCAATTTGGTAGGTTTTTTACAGGGTCAATTTGCTAGGTTTTTTACAGGGTCAGTTTGCTAGGTTTTTACAGGGTCAATCTGGCAGGTTTTTTACAGGGTCAATCTGCTAGGTTTTTTACAGGGTCAATTTGGTAGGTTTTTTACAGGGTCAATTTGCTAGGTTTTTTACAGGGTCAGTTTGCTAGGTTTTTTACAGGGTCAGTTTGCTAGGTTTTTTACAGGGTCAATTTGGTAGGTTTTTTACAGGGTCAATTTGCTAGGTTTTTTACAGGGTCAATTGGTAGGTTTTTTACTTCAACACATCACAGCCTCATAGATTATTATTTACTGAGCCTTAGAGTAACGGGAACGGGTGGTCGTGCGGTGTAGAGGATCCCGGGTTCGAATCTAAGTAAGAACCTTGGGATTTTTTCAGGTCCTGGTGATAGTCCCCAAGTCCACCCAGCTTTAAATGGGTACCTGACTTTAAGTTGGGGGAGTAAAGGCGGCTGGGCGTTGTGCTAACCACACAATCCCTTCATATGCCGAGGTTATAGAAACAGATGAGTTCTACACTTCATCTGCCCTGATGACCCGTTAGGGTTAAGGGAACTTTACTTTTTACTTAGAGAACCAGCGTTGGATAACGTATCGCTGCTATCAATGGCCTATATTGACGTAGCGAGTTTCTGCCCTAGAGTCGAGTTCGGCTTCTTCAACCGAAACAGGATGTACCACATTTACATTGCGAATAAATAAATGATTCGCCTTTCTTTCAACTCCTCAAACTGAGTTATATTATAAGGCTAAATGTGAACTTTTTTTTAAAATGAAGATTCCATTTTGTTCGTTCTTCAATCTCTTCACTGAACACAACACTATCATTAATTACATATAGTATCGTGTTTCCGATTTTAAGATTCGATTATTTTAATTTAGACTCATACCAATAAGTATTTCAAATGACAATGTGTAGAATATCGTACAAGCAACATGTTACCCTAGAGCTGTGACTCTCAAAGTGTGGGCAGAGGCGAATTTTAGGGTGAGTCGCTACGAAATTGAAACTTTAACTACATGATCTAGACTAGAGCTATGCAGGTAGAGTTGAAACCATATTTCTCTATATTGTACACAACAAATGGGTCGGGGAAAAAATATTTGTTACAATAGGTGAAAGTTGAGAACCACTGGTCTAGGATGGCCACACTAGTTCAGGCCATACCAATACAGGCCATACCAATACAGGCCATACCAATACAGGCCATAGCATTACAGGCCATACCAATACAGGCCATACCAATACAGGTCATACCAATACAGGCCATACCAATACAGGCCATAGCATTACAAGCCACACTAGTTCAGGCCATACCAATACAGGCCATAACAATACAGGCCATACCAATACAGGCCATAACAATACAGGCCATACCAATACAGGCCATAGCATTACAGGTTATACCAGTACAGGGCATAGCATTACGTGTTATACCAGTACAGGGCATAGCATTACAGGTTATACCAGTACAGGACATAGCATTACATGTTATACCAGTACAGGGCATAGCATTACATGCCATATCATAACAGGCCATACAAGTACAGGCCATAGCATTACAGGCCATACAAGTACAGGCCATACCATTACAGGCCAAACATGTACAGGGCATAGCACTACAGGTTATACAGTACAGGGCATAGCATTACAGGTTATACCTGTACAGGGCATAACATTATATGCCATAGCATTACAGGTTATACTAGCACAGGCCATAACATTACAGGTCATAGCTTTACAGGCTATAACATTACAGGCCATAACAGTACAAACCATACCAATACAGGTCATCTCCCTAGTTTTCCCTCCAAACAGCACTGCATACAGAATGGAAGCAAGCGAGACCTCGTAGCCTGCTAAATTTATCCTACATAGGAAAGAAAACTTGCCCCAAGGTTAGAATAAGTTTCATTTAGAAGAAATGGTTTACCGTTCCCCCCCCCCCCCCCACTTTCGTAACACAATCAAGTCAGATGTTGATACTGGCAGAACACAATGAGTAAACATTCCTCGGCCAACACCCAGACGGTGAAGGCTGTTCAAGGTGCCAGTCCACTAGCTACGCGAATGAAAAACTGGCGGTGTTGAAGAGGTCTCAGTGACCCGTAGAATAGCAGGTATTCGTCCCTCTTACACCACTTCATCAACTTATGAGTAGTACACATGTTGATAGTCTACATGACAGTTTGAGTTGAGTGTCATGATGTCATGGGTTGATAGACCAAATAAAAACACATGACTAGATGAATGGTTAGATCTACTTTATGATTTATGTTTTACATAGGCCAGTGGTTGAGCAGTGTTTACCTGTGGTATTTACAGTCTGCGATCACAGACTATTTATATACACGCCTCTCCCGGATGTCGAACTTCATGTTTTATTTTTTTTCATAGACTTCCTGGCAATGTATGGAGGCTCTATCATGGACTGTGCGTGGACCGGGGGCTCTACCCGAACATTTGAGGAGCCTTTGCTCTACATGGCTCTCGTCGGTTACAGTAATCTTTTATAAAATGAATTAGCAATGAATAGGTTTGTGACTAGATGGGCACCAGTTGATGTTGAAAGTCTCACACTAGGGCTCTAAATGCCCGAAAGTCTCACACTAGGGCTCTAAATGCCCGAAAGTCTCACACTAGGGCTCTAAATGCCCGAAAGTCTCACACTAGGGCTCTAAATGCCCGAAAGTCTCACACTAGGGTTCTAAATGGATTTAACCAAACGGAAGTGGGTGGATATGCTTATTTAGAAAATTATTCTACCAATTGTGCACTACGACATTCACCCACTTACACAATTCCCCCCCCCCATACGCCCTACGGGGAGGAGGATATCGCTCACGTTGAATACCTTTGATTTAAACTAATACTCTATGCCACTGGAACTGGGTGGGTCTAGTAGTCTATCACCAAATTGTGAGTCGCGAGCTGGCTGGACGTAGATTGCCCCAAATTAAAAGGGGACACGAACGGCTAAATTTGAGAACCACTGATCTGCATCATCCCTTTATTTGAACTTTCTGAACACTTCTTTATTTTACAGACGAGGGAAGTATGTGCTGGGGAGATTATGGTTGGTGTCATAATTTGGTTTTTAGTCATGTTTTTTTTTTTTAAAGCTGTTCGTTTTCACTTATTTTTTAAAACCACCAACAGTATTGAAAATATGAACGGTTGGGGGAGGAGAGTACTTTACCTAGTAAACCCAGAAGCCATGAAAAAAAATTGAATTATGCTTTTTCAACCTTTCATGTTTTAAAGGGGAAAAACTGTTGAATCAGCAACGATAACTCGCCTACTGCTGGAATGACTTCCTCCTGTTTTTATCTAACCATGGTTGTTTCTTTTTTAAGTTCATATTTTTTACCGTATGACTTATATATGTGTAGTTTTATATAACTCATGATTTGTATTGCAAGACGTATGCATGTGTAGTTTTATATAACACATAATTTTTATTGCAAGGCTTTATCATATACTTATATATATATATATATATATATATATATATATATATATATATATATATATATTACGACTTGAGTGAAGGAAAAAACTGTGAGAGCATAAAGCTGCTGAGATAACAAAACACAGCAACAACAAGCAAAACCTAGCCCATATGATTTACTTACTATCTTCTTATTTTGACAAACCCAGTCACCCTTTTAAGTTTAATATTTCTGTGATTTATTCTTTGAAAGAGTTTCGACTGTCATTGGTACAAAGTATGACTTGTGTTTGTCTAACTTATTTTTCTCTCTCCAGTTATGCTATAGATAAAGAAATGATAAAATGTGTTATTGCCAAGACTATATTCCCTTAAAGTGGTTCTCATATCTGGTATTTGTCAAGTGTTAGCAGATGAATTTGTTTACATCGACAGTAACGAAGTCTTTAGAAGTTAAAATGATAATTCCCCACAACTTTATTCAACTAAGTATTGATGTTTTGTTTACATCAGTTAATAAGAATGGGCTCACCGTGGCAGTGGAATTAAAGAAATAATGTTTCCGTAGCCACAGCATATTAAGGGATCGTTTGATTAGCACAGATCAAGCCCCATTTACTTCCCCAACTAAAGTCAGATAACCAATAGACCATTTGAAGCTGTGTGGACTGGGTAGATTGGGTGGACTAGATGGACTTGGTAGATTGGGTGGACTGGTTGGATTTGGTGGACTAAGTTGACTTGATAGATTGGGTGGACTGGTTGGATTGGGTGGACTAGGTGGACTTGGTAGATTGGGTGGACTGGTTGGATTTGGTGGACTAAGTTGACTTGATAGATTGGGTGGACTGGTTGGATTGGGTGGACTAGGTGGACTTGGTAGATTGAGTGGACTTGTTGGATTGGGTGGACTAAGTTGACTTGATAGATTGGGTGGACTGGTTGGATTGGGTGGACTGGGTAGATTGGGTGGACTGGTTGGATTGGGTGGACTAGGTGGACTTGGTAGATTTGGTGGACTGGTTGGATTGGGTGGACTAGGTGGACTGGGTAGATTGGGTGGGCTAAGTTGACTTGATAGATTGGGTGGACTAGGTGGATTGGGTGGACTAGGTGGACTGGGTAGATTGGGTGGACTGGTTGGACTGATTGGATTGGGTGGACTAAGTTGACTTGTAGGACTTTAAACCAACCTTCACCACGACCTATACAGTTTACCTGGTTCTCACATGGGATCTATCCTGGGACACTCTATCTGACAGTTGAGTGCTTAATAGGGCACTTAAAGACGTCTTGTATCCGGACAATTCATTTCCATCAGGATTACCAATTTAAACTTTCCTCAACTGACATTAAAATTACTTGAACTACTATTACTTTTATCCACTAATCACAAAAACAAATTTCATTTTAGTTTTTTTTTATGTCTAAGTAACTGAAAATTCAACAAAATCTATATTAAATTATTGCAAAATAAAATGAAATTTAACTAAAAACCAATCGGAGCATACGGACGAATCTCCAATATAATTGTAGTTTATATTTCTTATCCATCAAGTTAACACACCCCATTGAATAGTATTACAAATTTCCCATAAATAAACTAACTTTAATAAAAAGAGTTATATTTTAAAGTTGTTGTGCAGCGTGAAATAACTGCTCAAGATTAAGTGCTAAAACTAACTTCTTCACTATCGAGTGATCCCGGCTTTAATTATTCAGAAATCTCTCGCCAGCTTGTCATCAGTTAATTTACAACTGCCAGTACTCCGTTCTTGATGATTATCTCCCAGGTGAAGTCTAATGCAGGCTTACGTTGGGGTGTACACAGGTGGTAACTAGCCACTTAATGATGAGATCTTCTGATCCTGCCTGAATACAGTCACCACTACTGAGACTGCTTTGTGTAGCTGATTGTCCAGCACAAAGGAGTCTACAATGACCAACTGATCATGGGGGTCCCCTGAGAAAGTATATGACGTTGCTGGAATTTAAACTTCTTTATCTGAACCATGCCTGGGGAAGGCTGGGAGAGTATCACAATACTATAACAAAATACTAACAAATACTGTAACAAAATACTAACAAATACTATAACAAAATACTAACAAATACTATAACAAAATACTAACAAATACTGTAACAAAATGCTAACAAATACTGTAACAAAATACTAACAAATACTATAACAAAATACTAACAAATACTATAACAAAATACTAACAAATACTATAACAAAATACTAACAAATACTATAACAAAATACTAACAAATACTATAACAAAATACTAACAAATACTATAACAAAATACTAACAAATACTTTAACAAAATACTAACAAATACTATAACAAAAATAAATGATTGTTCATCGAGCACTGTAGTATCTCTTTACTGCTGTAGGACGATTTAGTCCAACCTGGCCATGTTAAGTGTACTATTCCTTCAACTGGAAGGTGTAACCCTCTCTAGGCTTGTCAAGTAATTTTAATAACCTATACGACACTCACTCAAGGCCCTAGGTCGGTTGGAGGCCGCTAATCAATATAAGAACAATTACCGGTATTACAATATGTAATAATATAATTATTGGTATCACAATGGGTAATAATATAATTATTGGTATCACAATAGTTAATAATATAATTAGCGGTATCACAATGGGTAATAATATAATTAGCGGTATCACAATGGGTAATAATATAATTAGCGGTATCACAATAGGTAATAATATAATTAGCGGTATCACAATAGGTAATAATATAATTACTAATTAGACACACTCACAATACTACATTTTTAAATAACAATAATGCGTAAAAAATTACTCGTCCTAGGCCCTCTAAGTACTCGGCCAGCTTAGTACTCTTCTGATGTCACAGAAAACATAATATAAACATTAAAAAGCGTAAATAATAACATTTTTATACACAAAGATTATATTCGTTGGTATCTATAAAATGAATTTATCCAATGTTTACATCTATAACCAATGAAAGATCAAGTCTCTTGCAAAGTAATTGCTGAACTGATGATGTCCCTGTCTGACGGAAAACAAAAGTAAAATATCAAGACTTTGTGGGAAGCCAGAAACTGAGCTACACATTTGGAAAAACAAATGTAAAATATCAAGACTTTGTGGGAAGCCAGAAACTGAGCTACACATTTGGAAAAACAAATGTAAAATATCAAGACTTTGTGGGAAGCCAGAAACTGAGCTACACATTTGGAAAAACAAATGTAAATATCAAGACTTTGTGGGAAGCCAGAAACTGAGCTACACATTTGGAAAAACAAATGTAAAATATCACGTCTTTGTGGGAAGCCAGAAACTGAGCTACACATTTGGAAAAACAAATGTAAAATATCACGTCTTTGTGGGAAGCCAGAAACTGAGCTACACATTTGGAAAAACAAAAGTAAAATATCACGTCTTTGTGGGAAGCCAGAAACTGAGCTACACATTTGGAAAAACAAATATAAAATATCACGTCTTTGTGGGAAGCCAGAAACTGAGCTACACATTAGGAAAAACAAATGTAAAATATCACGTCTTTGTGGGAAGCCAGAAACTGAGCTACACATTTGGAAAAACAAAAGTAAAATATCACGTCTTTGTGGGAAGCCAGAAACTGAGCTACACATTTGGAAAAACAAATATAAAATATCACGTCTTTGTGGGAAGCCAGAAACTGAGCTACACATTTGGAAAAACAAATGTAAAATATCACGTCTTTGTGGGAAGCCAGAAACTGAGCTACACATTTGGAAAAACAAATGTAAAATATCACGTCTTTGTGGGAAGCCAGAAACTGAGCTACACATTTGGAAAAACAAAAGTAAAATATCAAGACTTTGTAGGAAGCCAGAAACTGAGCTACACATTTGGAAAAACAAATGTAAAATATCACGTCTTTGTGGGAAGCCAGAAACTGAGCTACACATTTGGATAAACAAAAGTAAAATATCAAGACTTTGTGGGAAGCCAGAAACTGAGCTACACATTTGGAAAAACAAAAGTAAAATATTAAGACTTTGTGGGAAGCCAAAAACTGAGCTACACATTTGGAAAAACAAATGTAAAATATCACGTCTTTGTGGGAAGCCGGAAACTGGGCTACACATTTGGAAAAACAAATGTAAAATATCACGTCTTTGTGGGAAGCCAGAAACTGAGCTACACATTTGGAAAAACAAATATAAAATATCACGTCTTTGTGGGAAGCCAGAAACTGAGCTACACATTTGGAAAAACAAATGTAAAATATCACGTCTTTGTGGGAAGCCAGAAACTGAGCTACACATTTGGAAAAACAAACGTAAAATATCACGTCTTTGTGGGAAGCCAGAAACTGAGCTATACATTTGGAAAAACAAAAGTAAAATATCAAGACTTTGTAGGAAGCCAGAAACTGAGCTACACATTTGGAAAAACAAATGTAAAATATCACGTCTTTGTGGGAAGCCAGAAACTGAGCTACACATTTGGATAAACAAAAGTAAAATATGAAGACTTTGTGGGAAGCCAGAAACTGAGCTACACATTTGGAAAAACAAAAGTAAAATATTAAGACTTTGTGGGAAGCCAAAAACTGAGCTACACATTTGGAAAAACAAATGTAAAATATCACGTCTTTGTGGGAAGCCGGAAACTGGGCTACACATTTGGAAAAACAAATGTAAAATATCACGTCTTTGTGGGAAGCCAGAAACTGAGCTACACATTTGGAAAAACAAATGTAAAATATCACGTCTTTGTGGGAAGCCAGAAACTGAGCTACACATTTGGAAAAACAAAAGTAAAATATCAAGACTTTGTGGGAAGCCAGAAACTGAGCTACACATTTGGAAAAACAAATGTAAAATATCAAGACTTTGTGGGAAGCCAGAAACTGAGCTACACACTTGGAAAAAAAAATGGTTCAAAGATTGAACTATTTGTAATAAAACTTTTTTTGATATAAATTATATTCGTATTTTGAGGTTTCATTGTAATTAATGCATGACATTCCTTGTAACTTAACAATATTCCTTTTGTTTTAAAACCACAAACTTTGTACCATGCTTTGCCTTATTATATTTAAATAATCACACTTCAAATAGTGACCTTGATTGATCCATACGAGGGTTGTATTTACCCAATGATTTTATAAAATTGCTATTGGGTTATGTTGTAGGTTAAACTGATGACACTTTAGTTGCTTCATATAATACTGTTCATTTAATTTAAGGAGCGTTTGGCTGCTGGGAGGTTGCCCACTTCTAATATGGGCCTACAGTTTACTTTATTCACCCAAAAAGACCATAAAGAGTTACAATTTACTTTATTCAAACAAATATACCATAAAGAACTAAAGTTTACTATCTTGATACAAAAAGATCATACATAACTAAAGTTTACTATCGTTCGCCAATATATTTTCATAATCAACACGTTAATAGCAAGTCAGGCACCAAAGTTATCTTACGTAATGTCATCATCAAGTCTTAGCACCAACATTCTCTCACTGAACGTCACCATCAATGCAGGTAGCAACATTCTCTCACTAAACGTCACCATCACTGCAGGCACCAACATTATCTCACTGAACGTCATCATCAACTCAGGCACCAACATTCTCTCACTGAACATCACCATCAATGCAGGCACCAAGATTATCTCACTGAACGTCACCATCAAGTCAGGCACCAACATTATCTCACTGAACGTCACCATCAAGTCAGGCACCAACATTATCTCACTAAACGTCACCATCAATTCAGGCACCAAAATTCTCTCACTGAACGTCACCATCGAGTCAGGCACCAACATTATCTGACTAAACATCACCATCAATGCAGGCACCAACATTATCTGACTAAACGTCACCATCAATGCAGGCACCAACATTATCTGACTAAACGTCACCATCAATGAAGGCACCAACATTATCTGACTAAACGTCACCATCAATGAAGGCACCAACATTCTCTCACTGAACGTCACCATCGAGTCAGTCACCAACATTATCTGACTAAACGTCACCATCAATGAAGGCACCAACATTCTCTCACTGAACGTCACCATCGAGTCAGGCACCAACATTATCTGACTAAACGTCACCATCAATGCAGGCACCAACATTATCTGACTAAACGTCACCATCAATGCAAGCACCAACATTATCTGACTAAACGTCACCATCAATGAAGGCACCAACATTATCTGACTAAACGTCACCATCAATGAAGGCACCAACATTCTCTCACTGAACGTTGAATTTGCACTGACTGCACTTTATGTTGACATCCTTGGAATTAAATAGATCTATGATAAACAGAACAGGAAGTAGGTCATATCTTTTAAGTAGTCCATGACTTCAAAAGATCTTAACAGTATGTTAATGTACCATCGTGTTCCACTTCACTTACACAGGTAACACGACTACAAGCCTTGGAGCTCTGGTACTTGGGAGTCTTACTTTTTTAACTTTATTTTTAGCAGCCGCCAGTTGGGGAAATTGATTTTAGTTGATAATAATCTACGGGATTTTTAAAATGACATGAAAGTAAGACAAAAAGATAAATTGATCGTGTAACCAATAGCTGGGCATTTTGGTCTCGACCTGTTTAGTGACCCCAGAATACATGATTTCGATACGGTTATCGGGGCATTAAGGAGAGTAAAGTTTATTGGAGTCGCTGATTTTCATTGATTGCCAAGTCACCAATGTTTCGGATCGGACATACCAACTTAATGGTCGTTTCTTATTCATTGACTTCATGGTAGACATAACAGACAACATAACAACTCACATACAGAACACACAAACAGTTTGGAGACTATGTCAATGTCCATTCAATACATGATATACGGTTAACATTTGAGTACCTTAGTGATTCTCAAACTTGTACTCTTAATTACCCTATATGACAACAGTTTTGGTTTCGCAAGCTACAATAAAAACAGTGTCATTCACTGTTTTTATAGATTTACCCTTTTGATTAGCAGATTTACAAAGTTATGTTTTTAAACTAACAGAGAAATAGAATTCTAGTTACATTTGTATAGCTTCTTAAATGTTTAATTATAAGTTCAAATTTTGTAGCGATCCACCTGAAATGGGTGACCCCCTCATTTTAAGAATCGCTCGAGTTGGATAAAATGTAAGAAGACAAAGTGGCGTGTATTAACTCACAGATAAGGAACAATAATTGTTTCATTATTTTTATCAAATGTATTTAATCATTAACACAAAACAAACTGAAGTAGGTGTGAAGCTTTAAAAAAAGCAGAAGCTCTTTGTGATTAGGAATATAACTGAATCTATTAGCAGACGATGTTGAATAAATTAACAACTGATGTTCAATAAATTAACAACTGATATTACACAGATTAACAACTGATGTTCAATAAATTAACAACTGATATTACACAGATTAACAACTGATAATAAATAAAGCATTCAACATCATGAAATGTCTATTTTCGGAACAACAGAGATGATGCAATCTTTGAATTTCCTCTTTAACAGACGGAAACTTTACGTGTGTAGCCTATATTATGATTGGTTGTTTCGTTATCACGTGTTCTAAGCACAATATTCTGCAGATAGAAATATGTTGGAACTTATGCAGGTGTACATACGTATATGAGATGAAAAGGTAGACTCGGTGTGAACATACCTGCAAGATTGATTATTTAGCATGACATTTTCCTGGATATTTGCACAGATACCTGTTTGATTGAACATTTAGCATAGTATATTTCTGGGTGTAGTCAGAGAAAACAGTACTATTTTGACTTTTTAGAGTAAGATTCCTTTATTAAATTAATGTTATTAACCTGTAATTGTTTTAGTGCGTCATAAAAGACGGTATGAAGCATGTGTATGTGTGTGTGTGTGTGTGTGTGTGTAGCATGTGTGTAAATGTGTGTGTAACTGTGTGTGTGTGTATCTATGCTAACAAACTGAGAAGCCCACAATGACTGGCTGGCTCGTCACCAATTCTTCCACTTTCCGAGTCGCCTTACATACGGCAGTCTCATTCAAAATAATTTATTCGGGCGAGTTAAAGCCAATTTCATTTCAAAAGTATACCCGTGACGATCATAAAATGTGACGATCAGAACACGTGGCGATCACAACGGTGGCCAATGATTACATGTTAATCTACATTCATTTGAAGCCAAAGTATCAGGGGAGATGAGGAAAAAAAATCTTGAAAAAATCATAACACGTATAGAAAAAATATATTACAGGTATTGATACTGAAAAATAATGGTAACAACATACATTTGAAAACTGTTGAAATAAAAAGGAAAACATTAAACAGCACTAAGTTAAATTTTAATAAGATTTCTCGTGATAACGGAAAAACTATAGAACTCTATCTTAACACAATATTCTATTTACTCTATATAACAAGATTATTTCAATAGTGTAGATTTATCTTACACAATTGTTCAAACTCGAGTAAAGATATTAATGAAAATAAAACTGACACAAAGGAAGTTGCATTATGACGCATCTGGCCACCAATGGTGTAGTACATGAGAGACAAACCTGGCCACCAATGGTGTAGTACATGAGAGACACACCTGGCCACCAAATGTTGTAGTACATGAGAGACACACCTGGCCACCAATGGTGTAGTACATGAGAGACACACCTGGCCACCAATGGTGTAGTACATGAGAGACACACCTGGCCACCAATGGTGTAGTACAGGAGAGACACACCTGGCCACCAATGGTGTAGTACATGAGAGACACACCTGGCCACCAATGGTGTAGTACATGAGAGACACACCTGGCCACCAATGGTGTAGTAAATGAGAGACACACCTGGCCACCAATGGTGTAGTACATGAGAGACACACCTGGCCACCAATGGTGTAGTACTGGAGAGACACACCTGGCCACCAATGGTGTAGTACAGGAGAGACACACCTGGCCACCAATGGTGTAGTACTGGAGAGACACACCTGGCCACCAATGGTGTAGTACAGGAGAGACACACCTGGCCACCAATGGTGTAGTACAGGAGAGACACACCTGGCCACCAATGGTGTAGTACAGGAGAGACACACCTGGCCACCAATGGTGTAGTACAGGCCATGTACAGTACGTTTTAGTGAATCGGCATATTAATTCCCAAAACAATGAATGGCTGATTCAATTTGATGTAGAAAACGAACAGAACTGTGTGTTCACAAGACAGAAGTACAAGTACTATAATTTGATGTTGTAGAACAATGTAATCTGGATATAAATTACTGGTGTGTTCATCATCTAGCTATATAAAATCAGTAATGCGTTTGTTTAGACGTTATAAAATGATCAATAAAAGGAGTCATAAGCATTTGTTAAAATCATGGACAGACAGGATCAAATTGTACACCAGTTCTAGCAGTATAACAGGTGGTCCAGAGAACTGTTTCATCTTGTGGCCAAATTGGAAATAGCGTAAAAAAACATCTTTAATTTCAGAAAACACTTTATTTTCCTAAGAACTTTTTTTTTCTGTCTCCTCAATATGGTTTTTTTTTACTTAACTGTTATACAGACGTCACAAAGTACACCTGTGACCCAAGGGGGGAAGGGGTTACTTTCTGAGGTAGTCAATGAAGAATTTTACCTGGGATTATCATTTACTTAATTTAGACCAATTAATTACAGGGTGCGGTGGGGTGGGGCAAAGACTAGTAAAATAAAAATCCTGCAGAATAAACTACAGAATAAACTACAGAATAAACCTGCAGAATAAACCTGCAGAATAAACTACAGAATAAACCTGCAGAATAAACCTGCAGAATAAACTACAGAATAAACTACAGAATAAACCTGCAGAATAAACCTGCAGAATAAACTACAGAATAAACTACAGAATAAACCTGCAGAATAAACTACAGAATAAACTACAGAATAAACCTGCAGAATAAACCTGCTGAATAAACTACAGAATAAACCTGCAGAATAAACCTGCAGAATAAACTACAGAATAAACCTGCAGAATAAACTACAGAATAAACCTGCAGAATAAACTACAGAATAATCCTGCAGAATAAACTACAGAATAAACTACAGAATAAACTTCAGAATAAATTACAGAATAAACTACAGAATAAACTACAGAATAAACCTGCAGAATAAACCTGCAGAATAAACTACAGAATAAACTACAGAATAAACCTGCAGAATAAACTACAGAATAAACTACAGAATAAACCTGCAGAATAAACCTGCAGAATAAACTACAGAATAAACCTGCAGAATAAACCTGCAGAATAAACTACAGAATAAACCTGCAGAATAAACTACAGAATAAACCTGCAGAATAAACTACAGAATAATCCTGCAGAATAAACTACAGAATAAACCTGCAGAATAAACCTGCAGAATAAACTACAGAATAAATTACAGAATAAACTACAGAATAAACTACAGAATAAACAACAGAATAAACTTCAGAATATACAACAGAATAAATTACAGAATAAACTACAGAATAAACAACAGACTAAACTTCAGAATAAACAACAGAATAAACTACAGAATAAACTACAGAATAAATAACAGAATAAACTTCAGAATAAACAACAGAATAAACTACAGAATAAACCTGCAGAATAAACTACAGAATAAACCTGCAGAATAAACTACAGAATAAACTACAGAATAAACAACAGAATAAACTTCAGAATAAACTACAGAATAAACTACAGAATAAATTACAGAATAAACTACAGAATAAACTACAGAATAAACAACAGAATAAACTACAGAATAAACTACAGAATAAATAACAGAATAAACTTCAGAATAAACAACAGAATAAACTACAGAATAAACCTGCAGAATAAACTACAGAATAAACCTGCAGAATAAACTACAGAATAAACTACAGAATAAACAACAGAATAAACTTCAGAATAAACTACAGAATAAACTACATAATAAATTACAGAATAAACTACAGAATAAATTACAGAATAAACTACAGAATAAACTACATAATAAACTACAGAATAAACTGCAGAATAAACTACAGAATACACTAGAGAATAAACTACAGAATAAACAACAGAATAAACTGCAGAATAAACTACAGAATAAACTTCAGAATACACTAGAGAATAAACAACAGAATAAATTACAGAATAAACAACAGAATAAATTACAGAATAAACAACAGAATAAATTACAGAATAAACAACAGAATAAACTGCAGAATAAACTACAGAATAAACTGCAGAATAAACTACAGAATAAACTACAGAATACACTAGAGAATAAACAACAGAATAAATTACAGAATAAACAACAGAATAAACTTCAGAATAAACAACAGAATAAACTTCAGAATAAACTACAGAATAAACTACAGAATAAATTACAGAATAAACTACAGAATAAACTACAGCCCCATTGACAGTCTGCATCTAAAAGGTGCCAGAGAATTCTGGGAGTTAAGGTCATTGAGACCCACATCCCTCTGTTTCCTCTCGTAATATTGATGTAACCCAGTTTACAACACCTCATCCATATCACATCTGTTTTTTGTACTTACATTTATCTATTTCATCCCCATACCATGACGAGCTCACGTCTTACCTGAGCCTTGAATTTGTGTTAATGATTCTATCCAGCTACTTTATCGTAAGACTCATCTTTCACTCTCTTGATTCACTCACTCACTCGCTAGATCTTCTCTATTAGAAGATTTTGTTTACCAAGTTAATTCACTCACTGAGATTTAGATTAATGATTCTAAAACTAAGTTATAACAAGACGAATCTTTCACTCTCTTGATTCACTCACTCGCTAGAACTGCTTTATTACAAGACACATCTTTCATTCATCTACAACATTAATATTTATATAACAGTTTGTTCTGGTTTCATAACATCAACAATTTCAAGGTAAGAGGTCATTCACCGATCAGATTATTTTTTCAAACCATGATTCTGTTACAGGGTCACAATAGTCTGATTTACGTTTTGTGTATGAAAGGTCTTTGCCAAGGTTTTCTTTTTATTACCATTCATAACATTCAGACCTACTATAAGAAAGTATACCTCAGTTAACATTATTTGTGTCTCATTGTTAGAACATATTAAACTACTTACTTCATCAGTCTGTCTACATAGGTGGTTATTCTCACAATTAGTTGCTTTGGCTCGACTATAGTGACTATGTTATGTGTAAATATGTATACAGAACATATTATTTATTAGTCAATGTTCAAGGATTCTAACATCAAGATTCATACATAAGGTAGTTTCCAACATTCATCCATAAGGTAGTTTCCAAGATTTATCCATAAGGTAGTTTTCAAGATTCATCCATAAGGTAGTTTCCAAGATTCATCCATAAGGTAGTTTCCAAGATTCACCCATAAGGTAGTTTCCAAGATTCATCCATAAGGTAGTTTCCAAGATTCATCCATAAGGTAGTTTCCAAGATTCATCCATAAGGTAGTTTCCAAGATTCATCCATAAGGTAGTTTCCAAGATTCATCCATAAGGTAGTTTCCAAGATTCATCCATAAGGTAGTTTCCAAGATTCATCCATAAGGTAGTTTCCAAGATTCATCCATAAGGTAGTTTCCAACATTCATCCATAAGGTAGTTTCCAACATTCATCCATAAGGTAGTGTTCAGAGTGTCTCAAGTTTAATGGAAAGCTTTTTTTGTGTTTTTCTTCCGTACATCGTCAGGAATTCACAGGCAGCGGAATCAAGTTTTGTAGCGCAATTATTTTTATTGGCAGCGCCGTGCATGCCAAAAAGAAAAAAGGTCTCATACCCGCCTAAAAGCTCTAGAGCCAGATCTCAAGATCATATGGAGTAAATAGGTATGGGAGGGGGAGATCTGTCTCGGGCGGCACTTTATCTTCTAATTGAAGGAGGGCGCATTTAGGTATTCAGTGGCGTAATTACTCAAAATAAATCTTAACCCGTATGACATAGTTCGAATTCCAAAATCGTAAAGATCTCGAATATTTTTTTCTCTTTTTAAATGAACGAATACCTACATTAAACAAGATTTTTCCAAAAACTTTTGCTAAACCCAACTTAGGTACTTAATTACCAACTCAATCATTGAATTCTTACAAAAATGTATTTTTTATTTGTGTCAGACACTGGGCAACATCTGTAGAGCTTAGTTTATATCAGTGGCCCCCCCCCCAACCTTCTTCTCGCCACGGACCGGTCAGCTAATGACAACTTCACCGCGGACCACTGGATGGGGGAACGGTGATTTATTCTCATCCATGGAAAGTCGCGAAATCACGTGATACATAATTAAAAGGAAATAATGTAATGTTTCTTGGGCGGCCCAGTAACATTCGTTCCACGGACCGGTACCGGTCCGCGGCCCAGGGGTTGGGGACCACTGGTTTAGAGGATAATTATGTCACCATGACTGTGTGTGTAGAGGGGAAGGATATGGTGGCATCTGCCTTGCAATGATTTTCCAGAATACCAACTTTCTATGCTCGAATAATTTGATATATATATATACTGAATTATAGATTCATTTGATTGCGAAAATGTAAGAAATCGAAATTTTGTGGGGATCCATATACGGATCTTTTTTATGTGATTTAGTGAAGGATTAGAGATTTATCGATTTTTAATACAAATTAAGCTGGTTGTGCGATTCCGAGCGCTCGACTATCTGCCGGAGGGGCCAAGGCTCGAATCTCAAAGATAACCTTGGGATCAGGTTCTGGTGAAAGTCCCACAGTCCACTCAGCTAGTGTTGTTTTCGTTGACATAAACTAAAACTAAAACCTTCGTTGACGAAAACTAAAACTAAAACTAAAATTAGCAGCAAGACTAAAACTAGACGAAAACTAAAATCATTACAGAAAAAACGAAATAAAAAACTGAAACTAAACTATAGTGTTGCTTTCGTTGACGAAAACTAAAACTAAAACCTTCGTTAACGAAAATGTTGACTTTTCGTCAACGAGAACTAAAACTAAAACTAAAATTAGCAGCAAGACTAAAGCTAGACGAAAACTGAAATTATTACAGAAAAAACGAAATAAAAACTGAAACTAAAATATGACCTGGGACTAAAACAACACTACACTCAGCTTTATATGGCGGCTGGCTGTTGTGCTAACTACACAATTTCTTTATATGCCGAGATTACTAAAACATGAAATCTACACTTCATCTACTTCGATGAGTCCTTAGGAGCTTAAGGGAACTTTTTTTTGTATATACTACTTTCTCTTCTTATAAATCTTTAAAACTATTTATCTTACATTTGTAGCGTTTATATTACATACATTTTAAGAGTTAATACTACATACATTTTTAGAGTTTATACTACATACATTTGTAGCGTTTATATTACATACATTTTTAGAGGTTATACTACATACATTTTTAGAGTTTATACTACATACATTTGTAGCGTTTATATTACATACATTTTTAGAGGTTATACTACATACATTTTTAGAGTTTATACTACATACATTTGTAGCGTTTATATTACATACATTTTTAGAGTTTATACTACAAACATTTGTAGCGTTTATATTACATACATTTTTAGAGTTTATACTACAAACATTATTAGAGTTTATACTACATACATTTGTAGCGTTTGTATTACATACATTTTTAGAGTTTATACTAAAAACATTATTAGAGTTTATACTACATACATTTTTAGAGTTTATACTACATACATTTTTAGAGTTTATATTAGACATACATGTGTGTGTAATGTTTATATTAAATGAATTTTGAATTCTTCCCATCCTCAATTTTAATAATCTTCAATTTATAAACGCTGTGTTCACTAATTATCTGTTTCACAAACAAGCTGACATTTTATCTTAAATTAGTTAACATTTTTTTTTTTTAAATCTGAATCCACCCATCGTTAACATACAGAGTATCCATGTTGTCAACATGAAATTAAGATGGGAACTGCCTTAAAACTGCTGAGCTAGTCAATTTGTAATGGGCGAGATGAATAACGAGATATTACTAATTACAAAACCAAAGCGAGTTGTCAGGACTAATTACTAGAAAATGTTCAAAGTTTCAGCTCGACTGAAGTTCTGAAATAAACCCCAGTCAATTTTGTTTATCTACTGCCAGCTAGAAACTCATTCTAGAGTGCTGCGCATTTTTGGTCGTTTGCAGCGAAGCGTTGTGACACACAGTTTATATACTATTTTTTTCCAAGATATGTTAAAAATGCCCATGGATGCAATTTTTTGTTTGTTTTTCAAAGCAAAGCGTTCCTGAGATTTGATCTTGTCAAGTTAAATGAATGTATCTGGTAGTACATCTAGACATTTCAACTTGTAACATCTGGAAACATTTTATTATGCATCAACTTTTTTCTTTGTTCCTCTTTGACATATGTCTAAATAAAGAGTTGATTGATGATTCCGAAATAAACTCCAAAAAAGACACATGCGAATAAAAAGGAGTTTATTAAAGACTCCATAATAAATACAATACGGCGTGTGTTTAAATAAAGACTCAAAGATTACTTTATAAAGTCCATACCATATACTGACCATCGGGTTCAGATGAGTTCACCTGTTTCTGTTGGCCGGGTATTCTATGGGGTTGTGTGGCTAGTACTAGGCCGTGCCGCCTTTACTTTGCGTAGCAAATGTCGGGTACCAATATGTAAGCTGGGTGGACTTAGGGACATTGACATGCCTCTACATAAAGATTCCCTTATAGTCTACAATAGGTCATCGGGTCTTGTTTCTGTGGCCACTTCACTATGGGGGGGGTGATCTTAAGACACAATCTCTATTTGAGTAAAGAGGAGATGGGATACTAGAAATGTTCCGAAACTCACTCGGGATCTGGGGACTGAAATAAAGAGATGAGATCCACTGGTTGGGAAAAAAGTTGAATTTAGAGGCATCAAGCATACAGTTTTATCTTGGTCTTAATCGAACTCTTAAATCTTATGGGGGATATTTTGCAGTATATTTTAAAACATTACATTGATGGCTGCGGTGGTCATTTCAGCAACAAGGTAGCCATTGGTAGATGGCGCACCATTCCCATCCACTGCTACATCACCACTTGTTACGTTGGCGGATAGTCCTTATGCTAATCCTTGCCACGAACAGATCGCTGTCTAGAAGTATGAGAGAGTAGATTTGATGGTCTGGTGACAATATTTCTATTTTCACAGCTCACGTACAGTCTCTGCTAATAAGTCAACAAATACCGGATTCTTTGCCAATAACACACGTTTTATTATATATATATATATATATATATATATGTTGACGCCAGTTCTCCTCGCATACAGTACTTCAGTTTAAGTCACACTCTTCCGCTCCTGCTCTCTAGTTCTCAGTCTCGCTCCTCTCTCTCCTCCTCTCTTCTCTCTTACACACAAAAACGTCCTGCTTATATACAGTACACAATTGGCTTTGGCATCGGTGATTGATTACTTCTAATTAATTCTCAGTCCAACTGACTCTACACTCGGGGTAATGTATGTGACGGGTCTGGGGGTGGGGAATCTAAACAAGGGAACCTATGACACTTTCTAACTCAGTTATCCCTCGTGAGGAGATTCTGCCATACAACTTTCTTAACGGTTCCAACTTCATCCTACATGTCACGGTCACGAACATTCTTTCCCAGGTAAATTGTCTACGTGAGCCGTCAGTACCCCCGACGACTTACAACTAATTAACATGGGGGAGGATAGGGCGTGCTCTCGCGTAAATTATTCATCTACCTGGTCACCATGATGCACCCCCCCCCCCTTTAAGCACTCCTTTGTTTTCCGAAACCTGTAAACTATTGTGCTAAAATAACCTACATCGTAACACCACTTCTTCAAATTAGAATGTTTTTTTTTTATAAGGTCAGATATAATGAGGTTGACCACAGTAATCAACATTGGTATACTAAGATTGTTTCGGACATTCATATTGTTTTGTTATATTGAGAGTAACATTCGATTGGCGAAGTATCAAAATAATTAAGCAAACAGCAAACAGGCAGCAAGAGAAGTAGAGTAAACTGTACATGTATATTCACAGAATTGTGTCAAGACCAGCCGTGCTACGTATTTTTTTGGTACGATAGATACTAATTTAGCGCATAATTTTTTTGTTTTATTCGTCCGACTTTATTAGGCTTGGGCAGACCCGAAAAAAAAGTAATAAAAAATAACTGCCGTGCATGTGTACATCTTTACTCTTATAATAGTCTTGGACATATATCCTGTCAACTAAAATATATAATTCAAAGCCGTATTTATTAGCAATACGTAACTGAACGAAGCATAC
>JAGDYQ010000316.1:0-21696 GCA_021962125.1 Bulinus truncatus | reverse complement strand
TCTCGTCTCTCTGTGTCTCTCATCTCTCTGTTTCTATCGTCTCTCTGTGTCTCTCATCTCTCTGTTTCTATCGTCTCTCTGTGTCTCTCGTCTCTCTGTTTCTCTCATCTTTCTATTATTCTCGTCTCTCTGCTTCTCTCATCTTTCTGTTTCGCTCGTCTTTCTGTTTCTCTCGTCTCTCTGCTTCTCTCAGCTTTCTGTTTCTCTCGTCTTTCTGTTTCTCTCGTCTCTCTGTGTCTCTCGTCTTTCTGTGTCTCTCGTCTTTCTGTTTCTCTCATCTTTCTGTTTCGCTCGTCTCTGTTTCTTTTGTATCTGTTTCTCTCATCACTCTGTTTCTCTTCCCCCCCCCCCCCCCCCCCCCCCCCCCCCCCCCCCCCCCCCCCCCCCCCCCCCCCCCCCCCCCCCCCCCCCCCCCCCCCCCCCCCCCCCCCCCCCTCGCGTACTCTTTTTCTCTCATCTCTCTGTTTCTCTCATCACTCTGTTTCTCTCGTCACTATGTTTCTCATATTACCAACATTTAGTCTCATTATCGTTTCCAGTTTGTTACTCTACCACCCCCCCCCCTCCTCTCCACGGTCCA
Organism: Bulinus truncatus; assembly: GCA_021962125.1. Taxonomy (NCBI): domain Eukaryota; kingdom Metazoa; phylum Mollusca; class Gastropoda; family Planorbidae; genus Bulinus; species Bulinus truncatus. Next base: position 21,116 of record JAGDYQ010000316.1, on the reverse strand, counting down.
CAACTGTCATTTTACTATCCGCTCACTGCATCTGTAAAATTGCATGCTCAAGCGAAATAACGAACCTGTTCTCAGTTGAAAAGAGGCGTAACTCCACTGTAAAAAAGAGAACTCGTTAGACTAATACACAGACTTACACACGCATTAATAAAGTTATGCATTCATGTGTTTAATACATACAAAGTAACACATATACCTAATTTAAACAATACATTAAAATCCTTAACATTTGTGATGTAAATACATAATACACAATTACATTTGTGATGTAAATACATAATACACAATTACATTACTGATGTAAATACATAATACACAATTACATTAGTGATGTAAATACATAATACACAATTACATTTGTGATGTAAATACATAATACACAATTACATTTGTGATGTAAATATATAATACACAATTACATTTGTGATGTAAATACATAATACACAATTTACATTAGTGATGTAAATACATAACACACAATAATGAGTTAATAGTTTACATCTTTAAATATCACCACTAAACTTTATATACCATATCGATTTAATGTAATCATCACCTGATTCACCTGTATAATTTATATACCACAGCGAGTTAATGTACTAAAAAAAATATTCACTATTTGTTTCACTTGGCAATGATTACGTTGGCTGCAGTGAAAATTCAGGAATATTGCAATGTACAGTAATATCCAGGTACACTACAATAGATAGGTCTCTCCAGGTACACTACAATAGATAGGTCTCTCCAGGTACACTACAATAGATAGGTCTCTCCAGGTACACTACAATAGATATGTATCTCCAGGTACACTACAATAGATATGTATCTCCAGGTACACTACAATAGATAGGTCTCTCCAGGTACACTACAATAGATAGGTCTCTCCAGGTACACTACAATAGATAGGTCTCTCCAGGTACACTACAATAGATATGTATCTCCAGGTACACTACAATAGATATGTATCTCCAGGTACACTACAATAGATAGGTCTCTCCAGGTACTCTACAATAGATAGGTCTCTCCAGGTACACTACAATAGATAGGTCTCTCCAGGTACACTACAATAGATAGGTCTCTCCAGGTACACTACAATAGATAGGTCTCTCCAGGTACACTACAGTGGCTAAATCTATCCAGGTAGACTACAGGGGATAGGTCTGTCCAGGTATAGTACAACAGACAGTACTCTCCAGGTACACTACAGTGGCTAAATCTATCAAGGTAGACTACAGGGGATAGGTCTGTCCATTCCTCTTGTTGTCATGTGATCACCAGCAATGTCGCTTCATTTTGTAACTGTTTAGGTAGAAATATTTTAAATAACCCATTAATTAGGTTCCTCATTAAAACAAACACATATAATGAAAGACTAATAAAAGTTCTATTTGTACCTATTTTCACCTTTCAATTGAGAGAGCCTCATGCGGCCCATGTGTTTCGCTTGTGTCCGGAAGAAAAGTTTTAGAAAAGTTCCAGGTGTCTTGTCTAGACGAGTTAATGCAATGCTGAAGTCACGTGATATAAACTGTGTAGAACAGAGACACCTATTGGCGATAGTTTAGATTCATGATAACATTTCTTCCTGTAAAAACCATTATTAGCCACCAGACTACTCAGCTATGCATACACGCAGGAACTCCTGTTTTAGTTCCTGTGTGTAATTTTCAAAATTCTCTCATTCCTAGATAACAATCCGAGCAAATAGTACACTAGGACGTGATGCCCTAGTTATTAGTACGGGTGACCGCAACAACTGCATGCCAGTTCCACATACACCAGAGCTTCTTAAAGTGTGGGTGTGTGTGACCCAATGTGTGGGTTGTGTGACGCAATGTGTGGGTGTGTGACGCAATGTGTGGGTGTGTGTGACGCAATGTGTTGGTGCGTGACGCAATGTGTGGGTGTGTGTGACGCAATGTGTGGGTGTGTGACGCAATGTGTGGGTGTGTGACGCAATGTGTGGGTGTGTGACGCAATGTGTGGGTGTGTGTGACGCAATGTGTGGGTGTGTGACGCAATGTGTGGGTGTGTGACGCAATGTGTGGGTGTGTGACGCAATGTGTGGGTGCGTGACGCAATGTGTGGGTGTGTGACGCAATGTGCGTGTGCGTGACGCAATGTGTGGGTGTGTGTGACGCAATGTGTGGGTGTGTGACGCAATGTGTGGGTGTGTGACGCGATGTGTAGGTGTGTGACCCAATGTGTTGGTGTGTGATCCATTGGTAGGCCGAAGACAACTTATAGGTTGGGTATTAGCGACAAAATTTAAATGTAGTCCACAAACATTTTGATCAAGAATGTATTTTTATATAATTGATCAAGAATTGTATGTCTAAATAATCTATCAAGAATGTATGTATATATAACTGATCAAGAATGTATGTCTATATAACTGATCAAGAATGTATGTCTATATAATTGATCAAGAATGTATGTCTATATAACTGCAACTCTGTTTCACTGTGTTACAAAACTACAACTTTGTTAATTGTCAACATAAATAATGGAAATGTCTCTATTTCTGATTTCTGTCATCGTCGTTTTTTTTTGCAAGTAGATATGAAAATCAAAATAGGTTTTATAATGGGTCATGAAGCGTAAAATTTTGAGAATCACTGAAATTCACATTTTTTAACATAATTGATGATTGTGTCAACGTAATAATTCACATCTAAAGGCCCGTAAGGAAAGCAGGGAGTCAGTAGTTATATAACCAAAACGTGCAATGTTCCACCTAATCACCTATTCATCTACTGTGCTGCCATGTTTACTAAAGACCCTACACTTCTACGTTAAGTCATTATTTTAGAAAACGCATGCCACCGTTCATGTTTACAGCTTTCAGAGTGGTCATCGATATATGTTGTGACGTCATCAATATATGTTGTGACGTCATCAATATATGTTCTGGATCCGTCATTTGATGCTGCCAGCCAAACTCTGGACCCAACGATCTGTTAGTTAAAAAAATGTTTATATAAGAGGCCACAACATGTTTAAAAAATCTCTAGTATTTGAAAAGGTTTGTGTTTTTAGAAATATATCTTTAGACAACATTAGAAAAAAAAGATTTTTTTACAAAAATATTTGAACACAAATATTGACGTTCTTGTGTTAATAATAATACGAAATTCCTATATATTCGTTCTAATAGATAAGAATTCGAAAACAAATTTGTCATTTAACTGAAATAACGATGAGTTCTAAAAGTATAGCTCAGTTTATGAAACTATACTGCGTCATTATATGTGACTCTTTAGTCAAACTCTATAGGGAATACATATGAATGCATGGTCAGGCAATCTACAACATTTTTTGTATTATTCCAGCGGACGAAGTGTTTTATGAACCAAAGCCACGTTGTCGCATTCTGTTAAACTGGTAGTCAGTGTAGATAACTGTCTCACGGTCAAACAGTCTCACAATCAAACAGTCTCACAATCAAACATTCTCAAAATCAAACAGTTTCACAATCAAACAGTCTCACAATCAAACAGTCTCACAATCAAACAGTCTTACAATCAAACAGTCTCACAATCAAACTGCTCGTCCAAAAACCTACAAACGACATTTTCAATCATTATCTACATAATTGTGACATACTGACGTAGAGATTACGTCACAACCAATCAGAGACACGAACAGTTCACTCTAATTAATTCGAAGAATTTGGTGTAAATGGAAAAAAAGAAACAAATGATCAATGTTAAAGTGCAGATTTGTATTAATACATCATAATAATAAACAAACACAATACAATCTTTTCTTAACTGCGCGGCGACATTTTATATTTCCAAAAGCAGGTCAAAACATTTTAGCTGAATTTCATCTTGTTTGTTTTTCTATCAAATATAAGTTTACCACAATTTTTTTTTTTTTTTTGAGAATATGTTTAGTTCTTCTGTACTTTCAAAAATTTCTGTTTACATATGAATATGGGAATGTTGTCTTATTGTTACAAAATAAGGGGGGGGGGTGAATTCTTTCTAAAGTACGATTATATTTTATTCTATTTAAATGTGTTGTAAAGTAAATTTAAAGTGCTTTTTTTCATTTCCTGTTGTTGTATTCATGAACTGTTGACTTAGCCTTGTTGAGTTGTTGTATTATCCAACATTGTGAGCTACAAACGAATGTTTCCATCTTTCATAAGATTCCTCAAGTTCAAGGCCAACTAGAGCGTGCCAACGCAATGGAAACAAAATTGAAAAAAAAAATAATGTGAAACTGTTTCTCTTTGTCTCCCAGTCGGGCCCGTCCCAAATTTTTCAACAGCGCAGCACATTCCTCCACCACCCCCCACGTCAGCGCCACACCCACTTCTCAGCCCTATGTGCACCCAGGCTTTAAAAAAAAAATCAGCAAAATGAGATATTCCCATCTCAGCACCCATCTTTATATACCATCTTCTCACATGCCATCTTCCACACATCATATCCCATCCCAGTCACCATCCCTACACCATGGGAAACATTTTGTGACGCTTCTCTCAGACACATTTTTTTTTAAATTCCGAGGTTGTTTTTTTTTTTTACAATGCGAAAAATTTTGGGGAAGGAGGAGGAGGAGGAGGAAAACTTTTTGATGCCGACGTTAAACTTCCTCATTCCGCAATCATTAAATAGTTAGCCCCCCCCCCCCCCGCTTGCAGTTCTCTTTTTAAATCATGAACCGTTTTTTCCACATATACGTCTGAAATACGAATATTTGATAATATCAAAAACACTTTGGTATGCGTTTAAGAACAAATGTTAAAAAAATATAAACAAAACTAGATATGTCTCGAGTTCTTTAGATCAATTCTACATTTCTTTATATATCAAATTTAAAACTATAAGTTGCAAGTATTTTACTCTACTGCCTTTTAATTTGTGTTGTCCCATTATTGATGTATGATGTTCAACTCCTGAATATTGTAAAACATTAATGACGCAATTTGTTTGTTTATTTTGTTGCCATTATATGATCCCCAGCGTGGGTGCAATGATCAAACGCATGCGACTCTCCAAGTTGGTACCCATCTAATCTGGTTGAACTTAGGAACTTTCGTTAAGTCCTAGAAGAACCCAGAATCTACCAACGAGGATCGAACCAGAGACATTTAGGTCAAATGTCGACGTCAAATAAACACCAAAAAAAACATACGACCCTCCCTAAAACTTGAGAATAGATGAAATGTGTTTGTAACATAATTAATAGTCAGTTGTTGAATTGAAACATACTGTAGTCACTTGTTGAATTGAAACATACTGTATTCAGTTGTTTAATTGAAGCATACTGTAGTCAGTTGTTTAATTGAAACATACTGTAGTCTATTGTTGAATTGAAACATACTGTATTCAGTTGTTGAATTGAGACATACTGTAGTCAGTTGATTAATTGAAACATACTGTAGTCAGTTGATTAATTGAAACATACTTTTGTCAGTTGTTTAAATGAAACATACTTTTGTCAGTTGTTTAATTGAAGCATACTGTAGTCAGTTGATTAATTGAAACATATTGTAGTCAGTTGATTAATTGAAGCATACTTTTGTCAGTTGTTTAAATGAAACATACTTTTGTCAGTTGTTTAATTGAAGCATACTGTAGTCAGTTGTTTAATTGAAGCATACTGTAGTCAGTTGATTAATTGAAGCATACTGTAGTCAGTTGATTAATTGAAGCATACTGTAGTCAGTTGATTAATTGAAGCATACTGTAGTCAGTTGTTTAATTGAAGCATACTGTAGTCAGTTGTTTAAATGAAACATACTGTAGTCAGTTGTTTAATTGAAACATACTTTTGTCAGTTGTTTAAATGAAACATACTGTAGTCAGTTGATTAATTGAAACATACTGTAGTCAGTTGATTAATTGAAACATACTGTAGTCAGTTGTTTAAATGAAACATACTGTAGTCAGTTGTTTAAATGAAACATACTGTAGTCAGTTGTTTAAATGAAACATACTGTAGTCAGTTGTTTAAATGAAACATACTGTAGTCAGTTGATTAATTGAAGCATACTGTAGTCAGTTGTTTAAATGAAACATACTGTAGTCAGTTGTTTAAATGAAACATACTGTAGTCAGTTGTTTAAATGAAACAGACTGTAGTCAGTTGATTAATTGAGGCATACTGTAGTCAGTTGTTTAAATGAAACATACTGTAGTCAGTTGTTTAAATGAAACATACTGTAGTCAGTTGTTTAAATGAAACATACTGTAGTCAGTTGTTTAATTGAAGCATACTGTAGTCAGTTGTTTAAATGAAATATATTTTGTCAAATATAAAAGTAATTACTAGTTCCCAATCTCCATTACATTTTAAACTAAAAAACACTGGCATGACTGCGTACCAGAATATCTAGGGCCCTGACAATTTCTGACATCCGGCCCATTAAAAAAAAAAACACTTTCCTTGCAAGAGCTAGTTTTAAGCTAGGAATGTATAAAGTTTATAGATAGCTGTTTATTTCGGCAATCCTTGCACTGTTTTCTGTGTAAGCCTGCCGGAATATAAGACCCACCCTTATCATATCTCTTCAGAGCCCATAGGAATCCACCATATAGCAAATAATAATCTCTTTCAAAGTTGAGATGGTATACAAATAAGAAATTGTGAAAGAATCAGCAATTATAAAATCTCCAGAAAAACAGATCTCAATATTAAATGTCTATGTTTTGTTTTTTTAAACTACCTGACTGATAAATACATTTGTAGGTTTCATAAACTATTTGCACAGTGTTATATGTCAACTGAATAAATTTCACTTTTTAATCTGTTTAATTCATTTAATATTTTAAATGTTGAAATAAATCACTGCGGTTCTTAATTCTTTATCAACCCGTCTATCTGGGGAATTCATAAATAAAGAAAAGTTTTGAAGCATTTTAATTTCAAATGAGCTTGTTTCATTGTGCGACGCGAGGGACGTTGTTGTAACGTTAACTGCATGTTTCATTGTGCGACGGGAGGCATATTGTTGTAAAGAAGACGGCATGTTTCATTGTGCGACGTACATCGTCATAACATAGACATCAGTTTCATTGTGCGACGTAGATCGTTATAAAATAGACAGCATGTTTCATTGTGCGACGTAGATCGTTATAACATAGACAGCATGTTTCATTGTGCGACGTAGATCGTTATAACGTACACAAGGGTCAAGTGCTAGACGAAGAGAGATTCCTGGAAATGATAAATACATTTTCTGGACGTAAGCTGATTTTTCGTTTTCGGACAGGGTGGGGGGTGAGGTGAAGATAAACCGTTGAGCGTGACCTCGTTTACCTTTCAACCCGGGGGGGGGGGGGATATTGCCAAGTGAGGCTGTGTGTTTGCGTATTAGTCTGTGTGTACATGTGTGTGTGTGCATGTGTGTTTTATGATATTCAGTTCAACAAGTAAACAAGCTAGTGTTGCCCGTGCAATTAATAAACAAATGTAGCACTGTTTCAAGCAGACACGTAACCAAAAAGAAAGAGGTATTGTTTTTATTATTATAGCTACCAACTGCTGTTCTAAGGTGTTTTTTCTAGTACATCTGTCCTGAAGCTAAACCATTCGAACAACATTTCAAGTTTGCATTATAGTAACTGAAAGGTTTATTGCAACTATTAGACAAGGAACCCATCCAATGTTTAAAGTTACAGTCCTCTCAATGGAATGATTCAATTGAACGGTTTGAGCAGAACCCAACCCATGGTCTCTAGTTGTATATATATATATATATATATATAAATAACTCCAGCAATAAATCTCTCCCCAGGGGGCGCGGGTAGAAATAAATTGCAACACATTCACGAACCACCCCAATTTTATCTTGAATTAGTTGTGTCTGGACAGCCGTACCTGAACGCGGGACACACTCGTAAATAAACAGTCAACAAACCTGTAAATAATCCATATGTCAGCACGTGAGGTACAACCAGTTCATCCTTGACATCCTCAGCACAAGGGAGTTTATTGTGAGTCGCCCCATGAATGTGGCTCACGTTCACTGGTATCATGCACTCACGTTTCTTGCCCAGCATACATTGATTGTAATTTACAGTGAATGCGTTACATACATTGATTGTAATTTACAGTGAATGCGTTACATACATTGATTGTGATTTACATTGAATGCGTTACATACATTGATTGTGATTTACATTGAATGCGTTACATACATTGATTGTAATTTACAGTGAATGCGTTACATACATTGATTGTGATTTACATTGAATGCGTTACATACATTGATTGTGATTTACATTGAATGTGTTACATACATGTACGTATACGCTAAACAAGATATAGCTTAGGGCCCCGACTTTCTTGGGGGCCCCAAAAATTGTCTGAGTAAACAATGGTCATATATACTTAAATATTTAGCACTGACATATAATATCTGGACTTATAAAGGGCCCTATATCTTAAATAGATTAGGGCCTTATCAAATCTAAATCCGGCCCTGAGAATATCAAAGATGTTTCGCCTTTATTTTACAATTACACGACTATTTTACATCGATTTTACCATCACGGAAATATTTTCCCTTGAGCTTACACATACATTAAATATTTCACCTTGAGTTTACCATTTCATAAAGCATATCATCTTTCTGTCTATCCCACATTTTTTGTTTCATTCCTTTATCTTATATCTTCGTGTTTTTATTAAGAATATTTCATCGAGACATTTCTTCATGACCTACTTATTCCACTTCAGAGACGTACAACCTTCCAGGCAGTAAGACCAACTCTACTAACTGACTGACGCAGAGGTGAAAAACATTTCCGCGAATATTTGTCATAATGTTTCCACTAAGTCAAGTTCCTTACACTATCAGGAACGTTAACTCTTGTCAGTTCGAGATAAACTTCACCTGTTGCCGGGGAAACAGGGGAGACCAATGAAGTTTAATACTTCAACATATGGACTAAGACAGTCGGAAGGGGAGTAACCTTTCCAGATATTGTACAATTGTTTTATAATTGCACGGTAGATGTTCACTGCCAAGTCTAAGGCAGGGAATGTTCAGTATTGTTATGACATAAGCTTAGCTGGTTAGAATGATGACATAGATGCTTGTGTTGATGTGTCTGGGTAGATTATATTTTTACAATGAATAACTGAAAGTGAAATATTTTAAACAGTCTAGGAGAACAGCTTTGCGACCGGTAGGTGAATAAGTTAGGAAACGTTCATTTAGGTTAGTATCAGTGGAATTAGTGTCCACAAAGCGCGTTTTGCTTTAAAACAACAACGAAAAAAAACATTCAGGTTTGAATAGAAAAATTCACTTGTTGAAAATTGGCGCCACAGTTGTGGTAAAACTTTATCTATTTATAAGTCACGAATTCTTTTTTCAGAGCTACTGTTGTATAGTGTAAAATGAGAGGTTCGTTGGCAGTTAGTGTTGCATAGTGTAAAATGATTGCTTCTTTGACAGATACTGTTGTATAGCGTAAAATGAGTGCTTCGTTGACAGATACTGTTCATCATCATCATCATTGCCCTTCACCCATAGCATGGTATAGGCCACAACAGATCTCCATAGTCCTCTGTCCTTTGCCATCTTCTCTAGCTGGTTCCAGTAGTGTCCCATCTTAATGGTGTCCGCTTCCAGGTCTCAACGCCAGGTATTTCTTGGGCGGCCTCTCTTCCGTTTACCTTGGGGTTTCCACCTCAGTGCCTGCCTTGTGATACTGGCTGCCGGTTTGCGTAGGATGTGTCCTATCCAGCCCCATCGCCTCTTTCTGATCTCTTCTTCAGCTGAGAGTTGGCAGGTCTTTTCCAAAAGGCTGACATTGCTGATGGTGTCTGGCCAGCGAATTTGGAGGATTCTTCTGAGGCAGCTGTTCGTAAATGTTTGGACTTTCCTTAGTGTGGTCTTAGACATCTTCCACGTTTCCGCTCCATACAGCAGGACTGATTTCACGTTGGTGTTATAGAATCGAATCTTGATGTCTAAGGACAACTCTCTGGAGGACCAAACATTCTTTAGCTGCATGAAGGCGGCTCTGGCTTTACCAATTCTCGATTTGACGTCTGGCTCTGTGCCACCCTGCTGATCTTTAACACTCCCTAAGTAAACGAAGTACTGCACCTCTTATAGCTGTCTTTCTTATAGGGTGACGGGATTTGTGCTGGTGGAGTTTATTTTTAAGATCTTGGTTTTGTCTTGGTTTATATTAAGGCCAACCTCGAGCTCTGCGGCTGAGACTTTATCTGTCTTCCATCTGTTGATGGCTGTGGGAGAGGAGAGCAAGATCGTCTGAGAAGCCTAGGTCGTCAAGCTGGCTCAATAATGTCCACTGGATTCCATTTCTTCATTCTCTGGTGGATTTCTTCAAGATCCAGTCCATTGCAAGAAGGAAAAGGAATGGTGACAACAAGCATCCTTGTCTGATTCCAGTTCGCACATGGAAGCTTTTTGTGAGCTGTCCTTCATTGATTACTCTGCATGACATACCACTGTACGAATTCTTTATTATGTTAACTAGCTTTGGTGGGATTCCATAGTGTTGAAGAAGCTTACAGAGGGTCTCTCTATATATGCTGTTGTATAGCGTAAAATGACTGGCTCGTTGACAGAGTTATCGTATAAATAGAAAGCTATTTAGTTTTACCATTACCACTCGTAGTTCAATATTGTACATCACCATCATGGATACAATATAATAGATACTTACTACATCTGAACAGCTGATATCGGTGCTATGGTTACAATATACTAGATACTTACTACATCTGAACAGCTGATATCGGTGATATGGTTTCAATATACTAGATACTTACTACATCTGAACAGCTGATATCGGTGATATGGTTACAATATACTAGATACTAAATTTCAATATTGTATGCCCTATGTAGAATGTGATACATTGTATGCCCTACGTAGAATTTGATACATTGTATGCCCTACGTAGAATTTGATGCATTGTATGCCCTACGTAGAATTTGATACATTGTATGCCCTACGTAGAATGTGATACATTGTACGCCCTACGTAGAATGTGATACATTGTACGCCCTACGTAGAATGTGATACATTGTACGCCCTACGTAGAATTTGATACATTGTACGCCCTACGTAGAACATCTTTATCTCCTTGAGACAGTACTCGAGGATTATCTATATATCTTGTAATCCTTGTTAAGTTCTGGTTTCCTGTAAGAGATTAGTGTCAAGTAATCGTTAAGCTGAACACACTATTGACAATTCAAATATCATTACATGAAAATACATAGGGTATATGTTGATCTGACACATTCTAAAATAGTTGTTATGACAATACAACAGACTCATTTTCAAGATCAAATAAGTTTATTTCATCTAGCTGAAAACTTTTAACTATCTTATAAGACTGGCTTTAATACAGTCTGTATTTACCATCCATTATCTTAAAGACTGGCTTTAATGCAGTCTGTATTTACCATCCATTATCTTACAAGACTGGCTTTAATACAGTCTGTATTTACCATCCATTATCTTAAAGACTGGCTTTAATACAGTCTGTATTTACCATCCATTATCTTACAAGACTGGCTTTAATACAGTCTGTATTTACCATCCATTATCTTACAAGACTGACTTTAATACAGTCTGTATTTACCATCCATTATCTTAATGTAATAATATTGTAGTAATTATGTTTTGGAGGTAATAATATTGTAGTAATTATGTTTTGGAGGTAATAATATTGTAGTAATTATGTTTTGGAGGTAATAATATTGTAGTAATTATGTTGTAGTAATTATGTTTTGAACGTAATATTGTTGTAGTAATTATGTTTTGGACGTAATATTGTTGTAGTAATTATGTTTTGGACGTAATAATATTGTAGTAATTATGTTTTGGACGTAATAATATTGTAGTAATTATGTTTTGGACGTAATAATATTGTAGTAATTATGTTTTGGAGGTAATAATATTGTAGTAATTATGTTTTGGACGTAATAATATTGTAGTAATTATGTTTTGGACGTAATAATATTGTAGTAATTATGTTTTGGAGGTAATAATATTGTAGTAATTATGTTTTGGAGGTAATAATATTGTAGTAATTATGTTTTGGAGGTAATAATATTGTAGTAATTATGTTTTGGAGGTAATAATATTGTAGTAATTATGTTTTGGAGGTAATAATATTGTAGTAATTATGTTTTGGAGGTAATAATATTGTAGTAATTATGTTTTGGAGGTAATAATATCGCAGTAGTGTGTGACTGGCGTTATGATGCCATTCTTTCATCACCACCATAGCCAATGGTGCAATGACCTTGGAGAGATATAGTGGGGACTTTAACCATGACCTGAAATACCCATTGGTCCTCATTAAAGTTCGAATCACAAGTAGACAGTCAATCTCTCTTTTTTTTTGTCACTGACCTAATATTTTTTAGATGTAATAAAATTTAAAAAAAAATTGTAATGGTAGACGTGTAATGGTAGACGTGTAATGTTAGACGTGTAATGGTAGACGTGTAATGGTAGACGTGTAATGGTAGACGTGTAATGGTAGACTTGTAATGGTAGAAGTGTAATGGTAGACGTGTAATGGTAGACGTGTAATGGTAGACGTGTAATGGTAGACGTGTAATGGTAGACGTGTAATGATAGACGTGTAATGGTAGACGAGTAATGGTAGAAGTGTAATGGTAGAAGTGTAATGGTAGAAGTGTAATGGTAGACGTGTAATGATAGAAGTGTAATGGTAGACGTGTAATGGTAGAAGTGTAATGGTAGAAGTGTAATGGTAGAAGTGTAATGATAGACGTGTAGTGATAGAAGTGTAATGGTAGAAGTGTAATGGTAGACGTGTAATGATAGGCGTGTAATGGTAGGCGTGTAATGGTAGGCGTGTAATGGTAGACGTGTAATGGTAGAAGTGTAATGGTAGACGTGTAATGGTAGACGTGTAATGATAGACGTGTAATGGTAGACGTGTAATGGTACACGTGTAATGGTAGACGTGTAATGGTAGACGTGTAATGGTACACGTGTAATGGTAGACGTGTAATGGTAGACGTGTAATGGTAGACGAGTAATGGTAGACGTGTAATGGTAGACGTGTAATGGTAGACGTGTAATGGTAGACGTGTAATGGTAGACGTGTAATGATAGAAGTGTAATGGTAGAAGTGTAATGGTAGAAGTGTAATGATAGACGTGTAATGGTAGAAGTGTAATGGTAGAAGTGTAATGATAGAAGTGTAATGGTAGACGTGTAATGATAGACGTGTAATGGTAGATGTATAATGATAGACTTGTAATGGTAGACGTGTAATGGTAGACGTGTAATGGTAGACGTGTAATGAAACAAACTACTACTTTAAAAGCTATATTTATTAATATATGCATTATTTGAAAGTGAAGTATAGCGCATGTTTCTTGTAGAGCACAACCTTTTTTGTTCTATATTTATTTAAAGTAACTTCCTACAAATTTATATTTATTTGTTCTATGTTTATTTAAAATAACTTCCTACACATTTATATTTATTTGTTCTATGTTTATTTAAAGTAACTTCCTAAACATTTATATTTATTTGTTCTATGTTTATTTAAAGTAACTTCCTACAAATTTATATTTATTTGTTCTATGTTTATTTAAAGTAACTTCCGACACATTTATATTTATTTGTTCTATGTTTATTTAAAGTAACTTCCTACACATTTATATTTATTTGTTCTATGTTTATTTAAAGTAACTTCCTACACATTTATATTTATTTGTTCTATGTTTATTTAAAGTAACTTCCTACAAATTTATATTTATTTGTTCTATGTTTATTTAAAGTAACTTCCGACACATTTATATTTATTTGTTCTATGTTTATTTAAAGTAACTTCCTACAAATTTATATTTAAAAAAAAAAAAAACAAGGACAACTTGACAAGTATATTCCAAATGTTTCAAATTAATTTTAAAAGATTTGTCTTTCGTTATAAAGAGCTTAAGTTAAAATAAAAATTGTATACACTCTGTAGGTAGAGAGAAAGACAGTGTGTGTGTGTGTATGTATGTGTATGAGAGAGAGAGCGCGAGATATGCAGAAGGTATAATTCTACTATTTATTATCATGCCTCGTCTGCTCCAGATGCACAGATATTCCTGATGTAAACTTCCCGCGTTAATTTGTTTTCCTTTTGACTTTATCTCACAGCCAACATTTATCACTGAATGGGGGAGAACTTCAAACTTTTTGTAGTTACCTCCCCACCACCAATTTAATGTGTAAACTCATTCAGTTCACAGTATTTATGCAGACGTTGCTTTATTTCACCATAGAGCTGAGACGGGCTGACTGGTGTAGAACATGTACACGTGTCGTTGTTATAGGCTCCCTGCATAAATCACATCACTTTATAAAACTATTAAACATAAAAACATAATACACCCAGTAAAACAAACAACAACTTCTTAAGTCAAAAGCTTGAGTCTAACATAAAACAAATTGCCTAGTTCCAACATTATAAGAGTTAATGAACCTGTATACTATCTTAGTTAAATATTGCCTAGTTCCAACATTATAAGAGTTAATGAACCTGTATACTATCTTAGTTAAATATTGCCTAGTTCCACCATTATAAGAGTTAATGAACCTGTATACTATCTTAGTTAAATATTGCCTAGTTCCAACATTATAAGAGTTAATGAACCTGTATACTATCTTAGTTAAATATTGCCTAGTTCCACCATTATAAGAGTTAATGAACCTGTATACTATCTTAGTTAAATATTGCCTAGTTCCAACATTATAAGAGTTAATTAACCTGTATACTATCTTAGTTAAATATTGCCTAGTTCCAACATTATAAGAGTTAATTAACCTGAAGAATATTCTTAGTTTCTTGCACACAAAAGTTACTAAACGATTTTCAGGAAATCTGATTAAACATATGGATTCGCCTTTTTCAAGAAACCTGGTTAAACATATGGATTCTCCTTACTTTTGACTGATTTTTTTTCTCTCTCTACAAATGGCTTTGAATGAATTTAAAAATCTTCTGTGTGGGAGAGGCGAGTCTGTTTGAAGAATGTAAATCATATGTACGTGTTTTCCTTATCTTTCAAACAGAGTTTATAAGTTTTCTGGAAGATATACACATTGTTCATTAGAGGCATGATATTTTAAATTGTTTATTAGAGGCATGATATTTTACATTGTTCATTAGAGGCATGATATTTTACATTGTTCATTAGAGGCATGATATTTTACATTGTTCATTAGAGGCATGATATTTTACATTGTTCATTAGAGGCATGATATTTTATATTGTTTATTAGAGGCATGATATTTTACATTGTTCATTAGAGGCATGATATTTTACATTGTTCATTAGAGGCATGATATTTTACATTACAGAAAACAAACATCATCATTGAAAACAAATTCAACACTTTAAGCCAGTGAAAGCTATCAGGTATGTCACCGTAAAAAAAGTAGATGATTTCAAATAAATCTCTAGCGGTTTGAAAATATTTCGTCTTAATGTCAATTTATCATGTCCATGTCAAACTAAAGTGTAGACTGGACTTTTATCAAGACTATTAGTTGGCAGAGTAAATGCCACGCCCATTAAAAAAAACCCAGAAGGCATTGCAGCTAGTGTAGTATGGTGATGAGTAACAATAAGGTTTATCTCCCTCCTCCTCAATAGACAATTGACCAAATAGATAGAAAAAAAACATAACTAACGTCTTCAAAATAAGTCCTACAGAACGTGTTCTAGTCATTACGTTACATCGTCTTGCCTGTCAGCTGTGACATACCAAACATTTTCTACCAATTTTTACTCTTTCTGAAATATTACACAAACAACTCATCTGATTTATTCTGTTACTAGCTGTACCCTGCAAAGCCTTTGCATAGAGATAGACTATTGTTCAGCTTTGATACATATTTTCAAAAATTGTTTTTCTCAAATGCTATGAACGAAATTAAAATCTAATTAATTGTTGTTTCTTTTCTTTGTAGCAACCTGAAGGATAAATTATTTCAATTAAAAAAAAAGTTTACAAATTTTGTCAAAGAGATCTTATTAGTTGTTGTTACTTGTCATTCAAACAATAAAAAATATAAAAAAAAATATAAAGAAAAAAAATAATGACCTCGCGAGGAATCGAAACTGGGTAGCTAGCAAATAAAATGCTAGTAGATTGACCACTAAGCCACCATGGCTCAGAAACTTACACGATTTTTATTACATTTAATGAAAATTGCTCGATTGTACTTGTACACTTGTACTTGATGCGTGTCTTAAAAATATAATCTAATAATTTAAAATTAAGGCAATGCACTATTGATTTAAACAAGCAATTTAGGTCTTTTCCCTTTCGGACAAAGGATATTTTAGAGCATTTTCGTGTAAGCAGCGGCTATGGTTACGATAAATAGAGAGGGAAGTAATCATGTTGAATAACTGTTACAAAAATAAATAATGATTACGCCCCTTTGATTAGCTTTTATTATTTATATTTAAAATATAAGCAAAAACGGTACTTAAAACGCCCCCTTTTTCGGCCCTGAGAGGTCAGATCGCGAAATGAACATTTGATGTACACTTGGCAGGCCAAGACCTACAAAATGATATATACATCATGGGTCTAGGACGTATGGTTGCTGAGATATAGGGCGCTCCTTTATTAATATAGCTTATATAGTAAAAAACGGTACTTAATACGCCCACTTTTTTCGGCCCTCAGAGGTCAGATCGCGAAACGGACCAAAGTGTTTTCTTGGCAGGCCAAGACCTACAAAATGATATATACATCATGGGTCTAGGACTTATGGTTGTTGAGATCTAGGGTGATGACGGACAGAGAGACAGACAGACAGACAGACAAAACGGGGACAATAGAGCATTTTTTTTTCGAAAATGCTCTAAAAAAACGAAATAGTGTGATAGCTGATGGTTACGACGAACGCGCTCACTATTCTCATCGGCGGAGAACTTTCGATTATTACTATTGTTTACGTTTGACGATTTTAAAATGCTATCTGTTGTAATGAAAACAACAAAAATTTGAATGATATTATGTTATTATTACTTTTTAATATTTGGGACTTTTACGTTTCATAATAAAAACCCCAGAAACTATTTAAAACTGTAGATTTTTTGAAAAAGAAATATTGAATTGAGACTGAGCTAGAAGTGTCATGTTTAATATTTTAAACTGGATTACTGTTGTATTAATTCTTTACTTTCGATGTAACGCAGAACCCACATAGCTATTATATATATATAGATTATATAGGTAAGATTTAAAACATAGTTGAAGGAGGAAAGTAGAATTGATAGTTGGTGTACAAAATGTGATCTTCCATTTAAACAGATCATAGATGTGGAAATATATAGTATAAGAGCCGTTCAGTAGTGTCAGAGCTGTTCAGTGGAAATACATAGTGTCAGAGCCATTCATAAGTTTTATTTGGATCCTAAGCTAACATACATTTTTGAAACCCTAAGCGAATGTGCGTGTGTGTGTGGGGGGGGGCTATGAGAACCAGGCCAATGTTTATTTGGGATTTCATTGTCTAATTTTACCACTTGCCAATATTTAACCCTTAGTAGTCTGTAAAAGTATTTTACCATTTCAGCTCGGGGCCCTGACAACTGCACAGATTGCCCCTTTCTTGTAGCGGGCAAATTACAAACCCAGACAGAGGGCCCTAGTTCGATTACCTATAAGAAGGTCACTGTAATAACCCCATCATGTCGATGGTAGTGATGTTATTTGAAATGAGGTCTCTGTAATAACCCCATGATGTCGATGGTAGTGATGTCATTTGAAATGAGGTCACTGTAATAACCCCATCATGTCGATGGTAGTAATGTCATTTGAAATGAGGTCACTGTAATATAACCCTATCATATCGATGGTAGTGATGTTATTTTAAATGAGTTTATTTCTCATAACGGTGACAGTATGGCGGGAAGATATAGACGTTATCATTGTGAAGGATTTCATGCTTGGGTTGATGGTGGGCGGGAAGATATAGACGTTATCATTGTGAAGGATTTCATGCTTGAGCTGATGGTGGGCGGGAAGATATAGACGTTATCATTGTGAAGGATTTCATGCTTGGGCTGATGGTGGGCGGGAAGATATAGACGTTATCATTGTGAAGGATTTCATGCTTGGGCTGATGGTGGGCGGGAAGATATAGACGTTATCATTGTGAAGGATTTCATGCTTGGGCTGATGGTGGGCGGGAAGATATAGACGTTATCATTGTGAAGGATTTCATGCTTGGGCTGATGGTGATAATATCAACATTGGGAAAAAAAATATATCATTGCAATCTACATGATGTCCATCGTTAGACTTTCATGCTAATAGTTCTAGAGACATTTGACACAATTCTGTGACATACATGTACAATGTATTACACTTCTCTTGCTGCCTGTTTGTTGTTTGCTTAATTATTTTGATACTTAAATGACCACCGCAGTCATCAATGTATGTTTATATGACTATTGCAGCCAACCATGTAATGTTAATATGACCACTGCAGCCATCAATGTAATGTTTGAAAATATACTGCAAAATATCCCCCATAACTTGATCTTATCAAGTTAAAACTGCATGTTTGTTGCCTCTAAATTCAACTTTTTCCCGTCTAGTGGATCTCATCTCTTTATTTCAGTCCCCAGATCCCGAATGAGTTTCAGGACAATTCTAGTATCCCATCTCATCTTTACTCAAATAGAGATGCTGTCTTAAGACCCCCCCCCCTCCATAGTGTAGTGGTCACAGAAACAACGCATCATCTTCTGACCCGATGACCTATTCTAGACTGTAAAGCAATCTTTATGTATAGGCCGGTCCACCCAGCTTACATATTGGTACCCGACATTTGCTACGCAAAGTAAAGGCGGCTCGGCCAAGTACTAGCCACACAACCCCATAGAATACCCGGGCTACAGAAACAGGTGAACTCATCTGAACCCGATGGTCAGTATATGGTATGGACTTTATAAAGGAATCTTTGAGTCTTTATTTAGACACACGCCGTATTGTATTTATTATGGAGTCTTTAATATTTTTATTCGCATATGTCTTTTTGGAGTTTATTTCGGAATCATCAATCAACTCTTTATTTAGACATATGTCAATCAATCAACTCTTTATTTAGACATATGTCAATCAATCAACTCTTTATTTAGACATATGTCAATCAATCAATTCTTTATTTAGACATATGTCAATCAATCAACTCTTTATTTAGACATATGTCAATCAATCAACTCTTTATTTAGACATATGTCAATCAATCAACTCTTTATTTAGACATATGTCAAAGAGAAAAAAATGATACATAATAAAATGTTTCCAGATGTCACAAGTTGAAATGTCTAGGTGTACTACCAGATACATTCATTTAACTTGACAAGATCAAATCTCAGGAACGCTTTGCTTTGAAAAACAAACAAAGAATTGCATCCATGGACATTTTTAACATATCTTGAAAAATAAAAGTATGTAAACTGCGTGTCACAACCTTCGCTGCAAACGACCAAAAATGCGCAGCAACCTAGAATGAGTTTCTAGCTGGCAGTAGATAAACAAAATTGACTTGGGTTTATTTCAGAACTTCAGTCGAGCTGAAACTTTGAACATCTTCTAGTAATTAGTCCTGACAACTCGCTTTGGTTTTGTAATTAGTAATATCTCGTTATTCATCTCGCCCATTACAAATTGAATAGCTCAGCAGTTTGAAGCCAGTACCCATCTTAATTTCATGTTGACAACATGGATGCTTTGTATGTTAACGATGGTCGGATTCAGAATTTAAAAAAAAAATGTAAACTAATTTAAGATAAAATGTCAGCTTATTTGTGAAACAGATAATTAGTGAACACAGCGTTTATAAATTGAAGATTATTAAAAAATAAGCCAATTGAGGATGGGAAGAATTCAAAATTCATTTAATATAAACATTACACACACATGTATATCTAATATAAACTCTAAAAATGTATGTAGTATAAACTCTAAAAATGTATGTAGTATAAACTCTAAAAATGTATGTAATATAAACGCTACAAATGTAAGATAGTTTTAAAGTTCTAAAGAAGTGTCAAGGTCCCCTTGCGGGGTCCCTGCGGTCGTTGTCAATTGGTATGATCACTTACTGAGTTCTGGCCAACATTTATATTTGTCACAGCCACGTGGTTAAACAGGACGCACAACACAACAATAATTGAGTAAGAAACTCATTTGTAAATTACATTACAACACCTTTATTTACTTGAAAAAGACAAAAATCAGCAGGACCTAAGAAGGGCCGTAGCTTGACCAGCTACTACAAAAGCAATATGTATAACAAACATAATACACCACGATATAATAGTTAGCGGGGGTGGGGTAGCTCTAAAGAACTTAGGCTAATAGCCTATTTCCCCACCCCACTCGAGTAAAGCACGACTTCACTCAGTCACTCTCTCCACACTGAA
The DNA here is from genome assembly GCA_021962125.1 of Bulinus truncatus. Lineage (NCBI taxonomy): Eukaryota > Metazoa > Mollusca > Gastropoda > Planorbidae > Bulinus > Bulinus truncatus. The sequence continues at coordinate 675 of JAGDYQ010000316.1, read as the reverse complement.
TGACCAAAAATCTAACTCCACCGGAAGGTGCGCCACGCACATCCGCTCTCGCTCGAGAGCGACTTCGCTGACCAATGGGCAGCAGAGCCGGGTATAGCTCGCTCATCGTGCGTGATCTGCTGCCCCTCGCGGTGGACGGTTCCAACCTTCAAGATAAAGGGGGGGGAGTAAAAGAGACAAAGAACCCATCCCTCTCGCTCGTCTGAAGGTCAAGGGCACAGGTTACCTCCCTTAGAGACATTTTCTCCCCAGGTGACAAAAAGTGATAGTGGGTGCTAGACAGACTGATCACAGTGTGGAAAAACCTGGAAAGACAATGTCTTTGTCTAACCTATATATATCTTATCTCACCCTCGGGTGATGAAAGCAGGGTAGGGCTTGGACTTGATTTCATCCATTAAATCACAGAATGTGACAAGAAGTAAATACAAAAAAAGTTCCCTTAAGCTCCAAAGGACTCATCGAAGTAGATGAAGTGTAGATTTCATGTTTTAGTAAATCTCGGCATATAAAGAAATTGTGTAGTTAGCACAACAGCCAGCCGCCATATAAAGCTGAGTGGACTGTGGGACTTTCACCAGAACCTGATCCCAAGGTTATCTTTAAGATTCGAACCTTGGCCCCTTGGCCGGCAGATAGTCGAGCGCTCGGAATCGCACAACCAGCTTAATTGGT